>JAVTVY010019291.1:0-71152 GCA_036873755.1 Hanleya hanleyi | reverse complement strand
AGTTGACACCAGCACATCTCCTATGATAGTCAGTACCAGTGAATCACATAACGACAATCTTTACCTGCACTTTCCGTCGATTGTACCGATGCTTGTGGTTACTGGGGTGATGATTTGTGCCTTCAACCTTGTTGTTATTGTAACCATCATCTCCAGTCGCAAATTGAGAAAGATTCAGAACGTCTTTATAGTTAATCTTGCAATAGCTGACTTTCTTTATGGGAGTGTGGCGAAACCCTTCCAGATTTGCGTGATGACGGAGGATTTCTCCGTACCCGCGAATAATTCATTGTGTAAACTGATGATCATCTCCAGTAATGTTGTCTTCGCCGCGTCGGCTTTATCTCTCCTTTAGAATCTATCGAACGTTTCATCTGCTTAGTCCGACCTCTGAGGTATCATTTCTTTGTCACCAGACACAGTGCTGCCGCTGCCATTGCAATTATATGGTCCATCGTCCTCTTTGTAAGTGTGATTCCGTTAGCCTTCCCGTCGTCTGGCCAGGAGAATTTCATCACTTGCAACGGAGAACTAAATGTTTATATTCTAATCTTCGCCGTTGATTTCACATTCTTGATTTCTTCTGTGAGCAGCATTGCCAACCACTGTGTTGTATACACTATTACTCGCCGACATTCTCGTCAAATCCAGCAAAATCGAGTAAGTGACGTTGGGGGAGAGAACAGAACAAGACTCCTGGCCATTTCCAAGACCTCCAAGGTTCTTCTGGTCATAAATATTTTTCAGCTATTTGCATGGTCTTCAGTACTGATCGCCCAGCTGGTAATCCTGGGAAAACTCGAGATTTCCACCGTATTATTTTACTATTTCGCTTGGGTTGTTCCATGTATTGTACCCATATCAAATCCAGCAATTTTTGCACTGAAAACTCGAGAAATTCGTGAGATTGTCCTCGGACGATTGCGGAATTATGCGCGCACCATGTGTAGTAAATCTAATACAATGGTTATGCCTGGAGGCTAGAATATTGTCTTGCTTTTGAGGCAAGTCCAACTTGAAATGTAACAATTCATACAATGTATGAACATCAACTGTAACCTGCAGATCATCTTCGCGCATAGAAGTAGGCTTACTCTCAAAGACAAAGACAGAAGTAGGCTTACTCTCAAAGACAAAGACAAAAGTATGCTTACTCTCAAAGACAAAGACAACAGTAGGCTTACCCTCAAAGACAATGACAAAAGGAACATTGGACATCCTACACACGAGCTGTGTTTCTTGTTTTTATGTTCTTGATAGTAGAGCGGGTGACATGAAGAACAACAAATAGATTCTTAGTTAACAGAAGCCTCCGTGATTTAGTTAATTTTGAGTTAGAAGAGGCCTCTGTGTGAGAGATTGGTACCCGAAATAAACCTCGAGTGATAAACAAGATAATAATTAGAAGTTCACATTATTCTCTTATCACATCCAAGAGAACATATATGTACATATGCTTAACAGTATTGACTCCATATATGCATTAATGAAAACTACAGTTTTGTATAGAACTGAATGGGATTGAGCGCCACAGCCTGTCATATCTCTCTACCATCGAGAGACATGCAAGAAGCATCTCCATAAGAAGGCTCACATGTATGCGTAGCCCAAAGCAAACGCTATGTTTAAAAAAACTTTTAATACACAGTTTAGCACCCGAAACTTGGAACGAATTGAACAACACATACACTGAAAATGTTATATTCGAATTCTGCGATAGACACTATTTTGTCTAGATACATGTACATGGTAGTGTGACCAACGTCACAGGACCTACGAAGTAAGGGTTGATATGATTTAAGTGTGTACTCGAGAGATGACTTGGGGACCCTATATGCTAGCGTGAGAGAATTTATATAGCAGTCTCTAATTGACAGTGGATACTATTAACTTTCGCTTACAGTCGCTGTAAATTCACCATGTCGAGATGATATCCATTTAGCGGTGGCTCGGAGGGCATGGTGGCCCCCCTTTAAACACCTAAAATGGGTCAGGAGGATAGATAAGTGTATTAGGAAGATATCTAGACCACTCTAAAAGAAAGACAGATTTCTGGATGGATAGGACCAACAAATACAGTCGGTGTAAATTGACCAAAACGAGATAATATCCATTTAGCGCTGGCTAATTTCAGCGCCGACCCCACCCGACTCCGCTGGAAGATCCCCCTTGTACAGTCACTATGCTATAATTTTGATGAATGCGTCCTATGCTGAACTGATAGTAAGAATGGCTTCTGCAGATACCATGTCGGCTGTAACACATGGTTAGAGCATAATATTAAATGGAAAATTTGTTAAAAACTTGAAGCACAACAGCGGCAAAAACAAAGCCTCCTTGAACAACCTATCTTTATACAGGAAATTCTTAACTCAGAAAATACCATTCTCTCTCAAAAGAAAACAATTTACGCGAGGAAGGCCTTTTTTATTAAGCTAATTTTGTTACGTAGGGGCCTACTTAGATTCAATAATTGTCACGAAATTTCTTTGATTATATCTTATTGCAACCATGTGTGTTCCTCTGACATGCTTGAGATATGTACATGTATAACACACTTTCATTTGAGAGTCCAGACATTCCACCATTCATGTGAACAAATTGTACTCAACATGGAATAATTAAATTCACACTATCCATTTATACAATATCAGTACTATGTTACTATCTGTAGCAGTTGAAACCCAGTAAAACTTAAACAATTAAAATCAGTAAAGAAATTTGTCTGTTGAATAACAGAAAATATGGTATGGAGATTTGAATGAGTAAACTATTAAACAACTCACATGATACCAACAAAATGTCCCAACACAAGCTGATAAATTCCTTGGGTGGCTTGCAGGATGGCTTTGTTTCACCCTCAGTAATCTTTATCATTGTTGCTCACAGGCTAATCTGAAGGATGATACCACATCTTTCTTTGTTCTGCTGGATTATTGCACCAGGCTGACTTAATGGGTTGATGTAGGATATTTCACCATCAGTGGCAATTTGACCTAAATTTGAAGCCTGATTTGGTCTGTGGTGAAATGTTTGGATGTGAAATAGGATACACGTTAAAGGCCACAGTTTACATATAACAATATACTTACTTGTGTGTATTAAGAATGGCAAGTTGGTAATAGCAGTGTAGATAAATGCACTAACAAATGATGGAAAATTAGCATTTCCTATTTCATTATCCCATCACGTTTTGTACTGTGTTATATACAATGTATACAGTGAAACATACAGCCAAGGGTTCCCAATGGGCATGACAGTGCACTCGCTGAGCTATCAATAAATAATAATAAAAATAATTATAAATCAAATTTTCATCAGAATTCGGTCTGCTCAGAACTTGCTGGTAACAATGCCCTAATGCACGTTCATGCCAAAAATAAAGGTTCTAATGTCAATGGTTCTCCTTATTTTGCCGACGAAAGGATTCGGATGGACTCACTGACTCACTGACTCATTACCGGACAATTTGCGATCTGTAGCCTACTTCGTAGGAACATTATAAATACATCACTTCCAGACTGGGGTATTTGTCACCAACTGCATTAAGTCCCCTGATATAAGAAACTCTGGAAAAAGCACGGAAGAATGTTATCTGTGTACACAGGTGAATACGCATATAACTAGACGTATGAACGAAAGATAAATGGCTACCTGTATACACCTGTCCAAAAACTAAGCGCCGTCGGTTCAAAAACGAAATAATTAAAGAACGTGAGTAGTTACTAGTGTACCTAAGCACTTGTAGGGCACCTTATGTCTCAGAGTGTCAGCTAGGAACCCCACAATACAGACAAGACAGGAACTGATCCAAGCACTCTCTGTGGAATGGGACTGTATCTCAACCATAAAGATCAGCTGGTTGATTACCTGTTTGCCGAAACGCGTCGAGAAGGTCGTCCGCGCAAGGGGGGGGCTATACCAGACACTGACAGGGTACTGTAGCATGAAAATGCACAGGACGATTGTTACTTTGTGATCATCTACTTGTCCCACGATAGATTTGCTGGAACTGATATACTTAATTCGTCCATGAATGACCCCATTATTAGCAATTGTCTTGGCATGCTTATTATAAAGCTCTAAATAATGACAGTATTGTTTTTGTCTGTCATAGAGTACCAACGTATGTTGGTTTAATAAATATCCAAGAACGCACTGTCTAATCGCGCTATTCGCAACTGTACATGCTACAAGCAATACAACTATTGATACAACGGAGTGGTGCTCAACTTTTTCGCAGCTGTGTATACATGTTGTTTGCCTTTGAAAAATTAGAAGGGCAGAAGTAAAATGTGCCAGTGAACTTCAACGCAATGATGAACGTTCAACTGTGCAGTATCAATGAATGCATGAAACGTACGCAGGTAATATAGATCACCGGTTAACGATGAAGCATAACCGTAAAGATAAAATGGAAGCCCGTGTCCTCGGTTCAACAGATAAAACTTTTGTGCAATGTACAAGAAGTAAACACCCATAGCTTTTAACGTGTCACTGGTGATTAATCGAACGACCGCCATGAATTCAACGTTAAGCAAATGTCACGTCGGCTATGTGTAATCCAGGAAGAACAAATGCACCAGCTAAAAAAAACTCGGTCGTCTGTCATCACACGACGTGGAATAGCATTTGAACGGCTACAAGGTACCGGTCATGTGACCGTTCTCAACTTCTGGGGGAAATTCAGAGGAATATGCCTCTCGCATATCATACACTGGCTACACTGTCGAAATCTAGGTTAAATTGTGTCGCACAAGGATATATCGAAACTGAAACTAAAGTAAGTGGAATTGGTTAGGAATAAATATCTACATGTTAACACACCTTGTGTGACTTAGTTTTCATTTGTACAGGAGCGGGGTGCTGCTTTGTGTCCGCGGATTTAGATCTGCTGTCCGAATGCTCTTCCAGACAAACAGTGTCCTTGTTTATGACAGACAGTCGAACAACCCAGAGATTAGAGACCATGGTATGTGTGAGCGCGACAACATGGGTAATGTCTGGAATCTTTTTTTTAATTTCAATTCTAATGTGATACCTGCCTTCGAATAATATAGTTTTGGTACGGCACACGGAACCCTGCAACATCAATCATTTATGCCAGTTTGGCATATCAGACTAGCTTCAGACGAGTGCATCGCCAATAACAGATATCGAAGCATTTGGCAAGGCTAAACCCTGCAGTTTCCCCAAGCAACATCGCCCATGTTATGGTAGTTTAACATATCAGTCTAGCTTCGAACGAGTGCATCGCCAGTCATCTAAGATAAGGCACCAATTGTTAATGCTGCCTCGGTGATTGCGCAACAACACTCCAAATCCACTTAGTATTACTGTATCCTGTTCGCCCGTTATAAAAATTTAACGTCTTTTATCTCCTGTGATTAAATTAGTAATCGATATACCTTTCAGCAGACTCACGAAGTAAGAATAATACGATGTTTACGTAATTCGTTCAGTTGTCTTCAATGTATATTTAACTATCCATCCTAATGTTTCGATCATTATCTTAAGGTTTCGAAACTTTGGCCTATGATTATATGACCAAAGTGTTGAAATTTAACTGCTCCGGTACGTCTGGTCGAGTTCCGTTAGAAGAATTAATTGAGAGTCAAAAAAATCGTCAGCTGATGTATAACTCAGTGCCGATCATGGGTCGATACTTCATGTAGGAAGCTATTGTCTGGGTCTTTGTGTCGCTGAAAAGGCACAAGTCTAGACAAATTGTTGTTCCCAGATTTTGGCTATTGTATGCATTGTCTCGTGATTCTTACATGGATTATGAACCCGATCATGTGTGGTACGCAATTTGTCTATGAAGAAATTGTCATTTGATTCTTGCTGATAGTCCATCCTGTAGAAGTATTCTCTGTAAAATGATTTATAAAACTGCCTTCTGCTTAGCCAATTCCTAAAGTAGATGGAATATAGTAGACACATGTATATGCCTATACAATTTGTGTGATATTTAATGATGTTAAAGCATACTGCTGTAATTTTGTTTAATTGGACGATCACGATCGTCATAATTCCACTCATGTGTGTTCTTTTTGTGACGAGGAAGAGATCTTTCGAAGGGATAGGGATATTGTATGCGCTTCAAGAATTTGTTTTAGAGAAATTGATGAAAATACAAAAAATAGAGAACAGGGCATTCCAATTCTACCAATGGGACAGTATAAAAGAAACCGTCAATCGTTAGCCGTGGTCCTTTACAGTGTTTCTCAAGCAAGGCTATTGCTAAAACCACCAGTGTTTTCCCCTGCAGTCAGAGGGAAACAGGACATATCTTTCGTTCTGGTTCGTAATTTCTGAAGTTCTTTCGTTACTCATTATTCTTTGCCAATTTCAAAGGAACAAAGTTTTCACAATAAATTTTAGCAAAGATTCAGGTCGTGCAATCGGAAATCTAGTTGCCCGTTAATGGGCGGATATAATGAAATAACAATATCAGAGTTTACTCATATCTTTCAACATTAACTCGCGATTTTTCACGATGTCTCAATTTTCAAATTTGCTATGGAATGTTGTCTTTCAAACAAACGAGTGGATGGCGACTTTTTCATGCGCTTTCTTCCAATAATTGTTGTAATCGATATGATTTTTTGCGAATAAAACACGATATGGCGATTCAACGTTTTTCGCTTAAAAACAAAAATGACCAAGTATTATGGAAAGGAGAGGAGCTCCTCCCCTGACCGGCAGTCTATTACAACTTATTCGACGTATACTGGCTCCTGCTGAATGTCTTAATATAATGGTATAGTTTGAAACGGTCAGTAGTTTCTAGTACTCCCAGTTTACTAAACGTTTAGAAAATGAGACAAAGATCACTCCATATTATACAAATATTGCAGTTTGCGGCGTGGGACATGTGGATTTGTCAGCTCGAGAAAATGTGATGTACAGCGAGCGCGCAGCACGAGTTCTACATCACCTTTCGAGATATACTCGTTACTTGTTTTATTATACTGATAGTCAGATGGCCCAATGTGAAAAAGTGGCTTAGTTTAGCGCCCCGTAAACATTTTCTCTTGCATACGTACAACCATTTCTATTGCATAAAGAGGATCACTGTGCATATTTTCTGACCGGTTGTCAGCTTGCAGGTGTGTGCATGAGTTATCGGTGCGGGGATTACGAATAAATTTGCAAAAAAAACTACTAGTTTCACAAAATCATTCATGACTGTGACGCATTTTCACTCTGACTATCACGTTATGCGTCTTTTTATAGCCACTAGGCGTGGTTAAAAGGTGTGAACAGTTCAGAGTATTCTAATGTATCTACTGGATGCAATTACAAGCGTCTAGTCCGTCATCCATAATTCAGCCGTCGTCCATTAGAGAATATCCGCGTCCATAATCCAAAGACCTATTCCATATTCCATATTACAGTAAGAAAACGTTCAGAAAATGGAGATTTTTCCTGCATGTTTGATTTTTCAAATTTTAGTAAATTTATTACAGTATGTTCTCTAAGCAACCAAACTACCTTATCAGGATATCTAAATTTGCGCAAGCAAGTGTGCTTCCCCTCAAAATAGGAATGATCGGACAATAGCTTCGTGTAACCGAGCAATGACTGAGAATATTACCCCACCCACCATTTTCAAGAAATTGGCTAAATTTGAGCTTTTTGTGAAAGAGGCAGAACGGGACAAAATATATGCCATGAATGTGATAGATGGTGGTCGCTAATCATTCTAATGTATTAAAACATTAGTGTTTCTCATAGAAAAGATGCTAAACTTCATTTATCTATAAATGTAGCATTATCGGCCAATTTGTAAGTACTAAATTTACAACGCCAATTGTATGAAGAGATGTTCATATACACACCCACTTTCTCGGGGTGTTCTGATCCTACACCTGTCTGAGTATAGGAGCTGTTATTACGTCATGGACTAACATGTACCTCAGAGCAGTTGTTTCGGATAATTTCGGGAATATATCTTATGTATATCCCAGGCATATCCCTCATCAGTGGTCAAGCCTAATCATGAATATAGTTAACTATTCACGATATATACTCTCATATTCTTGCAGATATAGTTATGCCGGTATAACCCACGGGGTGAAATCTTATATTATTGTAGATTTACACTCCGCTTCTTCTTCGTTACACTTGTCCATGCTGTACACGTTGTGTAATCGTTTATTAATTTCGATTCACACATGTCTTGTTTTTCTCTTCCATGCTGACGGTTCTTGTCAAGTGCCATTGTATTTTAGCAATATACTTGATGGACTGGCACGATCCCGGCATGGTCGTCAGGTGAATCGGAGTATGCGTCGAAAACATCTACCTCAACAATCGGGCCTGATAGCATATTCTTACTATTTCTCAATTCAGGTGTCGGAACATGGATCTCACTTAAAGAGATATTTAATACGGTGCATGTTCATTTCAGGATGTCAGCCGCTGTCTGCATTCCGTCTCTCAATGGTAGTAGTCTGTGGAAACATCTGACACTGTCGCGAGCCGTCAGTTGAATGATGAAACTCCAGGCGGAAGGACACAGTCGCCACATGGCGCCAATAATCTAATTGGTTACAACAAATCGCCGGTCACCCGTTGATTGGCACAGAATCGCTCTGACTGATTGGTTGAAGTACTGGCAGCTGATTGGTTATTTTGATACCCACTGCAGAAAGCTGTGTATGTTACAATCCTCTCAAGCTCAGCGTGTAGATCTAAACGTGGACAACTGGTCTACCTCTACACGACTGGTACGCACGTGGTTATAATGAAAGTATACTTGATCCTGTTGACAACAGCCAGTTTCACATCTCCTAATGGAGAATGACAAATCATGGTTGAATGAGAGACAAATAAATATCCGAAACAACGAATCAGAACACCCTGAGAAAGTGGGTGTGTATATGAACGTCTCTTCACACATGGGTCAGAACACCCCGAGAAAGTGGGTGTGTATATGAACATTTCTTCACACATGGATCGGAACACCCCGAGAATGCGTTTGTGTATATGAGCATCTATTCACACATGGGTCAGAACACCCCGAGAAAGTGGGTGTGTATATGAACATCTCTTCACACATGGGTCAGAACACCCCGAGAAAGTGGGTGTGTATATGAACATCTCTTCACACATGGGTCAGAACACCCCGAGAAAGTGGGTGTGTATATGGACGTCTCTTCACACATGGGTCAGAACACCCCGAGAAAGTGGGTGTGTATATGAACATCTCTTCACACATGGGTCAGAACACCCCGAGAAAGTGGATGTGTATATGAACATCTCTTCACACATGGGTCAGAACACCCCGAGAAAGTGGGTGTGTATATGAACATCTCTTCACACATGGGTCAGAACACCCTGAGAAAGTGGGTGTGTATATGAACAGTTCTTCACACATGGATCATTCAACTGACGGCTTGCGACAGATGTTCCCACAGGCTACTACCGTTGAGATACGGAATATAGACAGCGGCTGACTTCCTGAAATGAACATGCACCGTATTAAATATCTCTTTAAGTGAAATCCATGTTCCGACACCTGAATTGAGAAATAGTAAGAATATGCTATCAGGCCCGATTGTTGAGGTAGATGTTTTCGACGCATAATCCGATTCGCTTGACGACCATGCCGGGATCGTGCCAGTCAATCAAGTATATTGCTAAAATACAATGGCACTTGACAAGAACCGTCAAGAAAAACAAGACATTTGTGAATCGAAATTAAAAAAGGATTACACAACGTGTGCAGCACGGACAAGAGTAACGAAGATGAAGCGGAGTGTAAATCTAAAATAATATATAAGATTTCATCCCGTGGGTAATACCAGCATCACTATATCTACAAGAATATGAGAGTATATATCATGAATAATTACCTATATTCATGATTAGGCTTGGCCCCTGATGAGAGATATGCCTGGGATATACATAAGATATATTCCCGAAATTATCCGAAACAACTGCTCTGGGGTACATGTTAGTACATATAGTGATGTTATAATAACTCCTATACTCAGGCAGGTGTAGGGTCAGAACATCCCGAGCAAGTGGGTGTGTATATGAACATCTCTTCACACAGTGTCCAGAAGCAGATGCAGTGCTCATTGGGTTGTATCTGTTCGATGTCCAGTCTAAACCCGAACAATCCGCACACAACGGCTGATGACAGTGACTAATAGCTAGGATATCTGAAGTACTGGGGAAAACATTTGGCTGTGATACCAAGAAAACATTTACTGTAAAATTCAAACGACCTGATTTAAGGACAAATTTATCAGTGCTACAAGATTCTCGAGAAAATTCGGTGCATTGAGAATACACTTCGCTGTGGTATCATACAAATTTACAGCACACTGACCAAACAGACTTAGCTGAAGACCAAATTATATGCGTTTCAACATTTCGGACAAAATTGTTCGAAAGAAAAGTGCGTCAGTGATTAACAGTAAATATGCTGAATTTGGTGAGGGAATCTGATTTAGGGGGGTGGGGTAATCTTTTGTCTAATTGCTCAATGGAAAATACTTCATTGTGAAACCTAATAATTGGGGTAAATATTAATACCTGTTTTATGTATCTGAGTATAATAGTCGTGACAGGTTCACCAATAATGTTCCAATACAAATAATGAAAAATGTGATTTTTGGTCGCTTTTCGATATGTTATTGGTGCATAAACGAACACCCTTGACGGACCTTGTGCCATTCGGTATTGGGGTGTTACCTGTGGTAAATATGCACAATTCGGTGCATTGTTTGTGGATTTTCAGTTAAAAAATATTAGAGTTAAGAATATTTTCTAAATTTGAGTATTTTCTGTTGAGATTTGTACGTTTATTGCCATAAAAATCCAATGCACACACATAGGAACTGCCAATCGATCAGAACAAGTGTACATAGCTGTCCTTGACATATTAAAACAGGTTGTAGATATTCAGGGGAAATGGTTACGGGAACGTCATTTCCCCACCCTGGCCATCTGACTATGAATGTCTTTGTTGATTTTAAAACGCCGAATGCAACATCGACTCTTCTAACCAGGTTTGTTTGTCACCTAATTTGGGAAAATAGCGTTCTCCGTGATCTTACATACTTTTTGAGTGAATGCTAAACTTATTTCATTTAATTTCAAAATCATATTTCTATCACCAACCGCAGATAGGTGCAACTGTCAATCTTCCTTTCGTGGAGTGTGCTGACGCGAGCTAAACATATATATGGGAGACAACTATTGGTTCAGCGTGGAACATCTGCGTTGAATAATAATAATGATCGCAAACCGCTAAAACAGTCTTACTTGATATTCAAACTGCGCACATATTGACAAAACTATATTCCCTGATATTCGTCGCCACAAATTTCCCACCACTTCAGGTAGCATGACTTTTCCGCGCCAACATGTGAAAATTTCAGCATACATTCGCCACCACTTTTTTTACGGCTGCCAGAAATTAGGTCATTCTGGCCGACATAATCACAGCGAATATAGTAGGTGGGAAACCAAACTGGCCTGAGCGTTTCCTGTTAAAATTCTTAACAGTTGTTTGGATAGTTTTTAGTGTTGATTATTATAGAAACAGTTCAAAATATATCACAAACCATTAAGATATAATATCAGATATACTGTTCAATGAAATTTCTCCGAAAGTCAAGTCCTGATTATAGTCTTTAGCCCCAAAAAATCAATATTGGTTTGTGACCTACAAATATTCAGATTCCAATAGTATTGCAGTGATCAAACCAGTAATAGATAAGCATATTGCATCAGATATCAAATATAAAAAGTTGCAAAGTTAGGGACATTCGGACTACCGTCTCAATTTACCGCTAAGGTGTATCATATTTCCCGACAGCTACTGATAAATGACCGTGCATGAATATATTTTACAAATGAAGCCATGTTTACGTTGAAATGGTCACAATTTGTGAATATATTGCCCCAATTTATTGCGTCAGCCTTATTGTGCAAAAGACCTTCGCCGAGGGGTGGTGGCGTGATTAAACGATATACTCGAAAAAAATGTTTCCATGTCACGGAGATTATCGACAAACTGCTTGAAAATATGACTGTACTGACTCACCAACTCAAGTCGCCCGTAATGGTACGACAGTCTCCAAAGGATGGAAGCATCTACATATGTGAAAATAAAGAAAGTCCGGTGCCGGTGCTAGGGGCCGTGTGGTCATATCATCCATGTTGCCACATGAACAGGTACAATAAAGGCGTACCTGAGATACAACACATATCAGGAATCGTTAGATTCTTGGTATGTGCTTTAGAATAGGTTTACCAGAAGACTATTCTGTGAAGTCATATGACGCAGTCAGTATGTCGGCACCTCTTCCCACATCCCTTATATGTGTTGTAATTTTTTCCTGTATATGGCGAGATTCTTCTGGTGGACGTTTCGTCCCCGAGGCCCGCCCCCTGTACAGACCTTTTGGTCTTTGATATATGTTGGCATTTGTGGGAAGTTGATGCTGGGTCGACATCGGGCCTTACAGACTAGTCTTTGTTGTTAATTTCCGTCATTTACATCTGACGACGATACAGCTCACCAATCTCCAATGTACGAGTTGTCACAGCGAAACAGCTCACCAATTACCAGTATACGAGTTGTCAGAGCATTTCCATCATAGCTCTCTAGATGTGTATCTAATACCGCTTATGCCGGTGCTAGGGGCCGTGTGGTCATATCATCCATGTTGTCACATGAACAGGTACAATAAAAGCGTACCTGAGATACAACACATACCAGGAATCGTTAGATTCTTGGTATGTGCTTTAGAACAGGTTTACCAGAAGACTATTCTGTGAAGTCATATGACGCAGTCAGTATGTCGGCACCTCTTCCCACATCCCTTATATGTGTTGTAATTTTTACCTGTATATGGCGAGATTCTGCCGGCATCGCTTCGGTCCCCTTGAGGCAGCTCCGCCCTTTCATGTGTGCCGGCATTCCTCGGCCCTTATTACATGCCGGGCAATGTGTGCTGGATGCTGTGGCTCCACATCGCCTTCGCACTTCTCAGTTTCTTCTTTGTGTTAATTTCCGTCATTTACATCTGACGACGATACAGCTCACCAATCTCCAATGCACGAGTTGTCACAGCGAAACAGCTCACCAATTACCAGCATACGAGTTGTCAGACCATTTCCGTCATGGCTCTCTAGATGTGTATCTAATACCGCTTATGCCGGTGCTATGGGCCGTGTGGTCATATCATCCATGTTGCCACATGCACAGGTACAATAAAAGCGTACCTGAGATACAACACATATCAGGAATCGTTAGATTCTTGGTATGTCCTTAAGAATAGGTTTACCAGAAGACTATTCTGTGAAGTCATATGACGCAATCAGTATGTCGGCACCTCTTCCCACATCCCTTATATGTGTTGTAATTTTTACCTGTATATGGCGAGATTCTGCTGGTGGACGTTTCGTCCCCGAGGCCCGCCCTCTGTACAGACCTTTTGGTCTTTGATATATGTTGGCATTTGTGGGAAGTTGATGCTGGGTCGACATCGGGCCTTACAGACTAGTCTTTTGTGTTAATTTCCGTCATTTACATCTGACGACAATACAGCTCACCAATCTCCAATGTACGAGTTGTCACAGCGAAACAGCTCACCAATTACCAGTATACGAGTTGTCAGAGCATTTCCATCATAGCTCTCTAGATGTGTATCTAATACCGCTTATGCCGGTGCTAGGGGCCGTGTGGTCATATCATCCATGTTGCCACATGAACACAACATGCTGGTGCTGGGGGCCGGTACAATAAAAGCGTACCTGAGATACAACACATATCAGGAATCGTTAGATTCTTGGTATGTGCTTTAGAACAGGTTTACCTGAAGACTATTCTGTGAAGTCATATGACGCAGTCAGTATGTCGGCACCTCTTCCCACATCCCTTATATGTGTTGTAATTTTTACCTGTATATGGCGAGATTCTGCTGGTGGACGTTTCGTCCCCGAGGCCCGCCCCCTGTACAGACCTTTTGGTCTTTGATATATGTTGGCATTTGTGGGAAGTTGATGCTGGGTCGACATCGGGCCTTACAGACTAGTCTTTTGTGTTAATTGCCGTCATTTACATCTGACGACGATACAGCTCACCAATCTCCAATGTACGAGTTGTCACAGCGAAACAGCTCACCAATTACCAGTATACGAGTTGTCAGAGTATTTCCATCACAGCTCTCTAGATTTGTATCTAATACCGCTTATGCCGGTGCTAGGGGCCGTGTGGTCATATCATCCATGTTGCCACATGAACAGGTACAATAAAAGCGTACCTGAGATACAACACATATCAGGAATCGTTAGATTCTTGGTATGTGCTTTAGAACAGGTTTACCTGAAGACTATTCTGTGAAGTCATATGACGCAGTCAGTATGTCGGCACCTCTTCCCACATCCCTTATATGTGTTGTAATTTTTACCTGTATATGGCGAGATTCTGCTGGTGGACGTTTCGTCCCCGAGGCCCGCCCCCTGTACAGACCTTCTGGTCTTTGATATATGTTGGCATTTGTGGGAAGTTGATTCTGGGTCGACATCGGGCCTTACAGACTAGTCTTTTGTGTTAATTGCCGTCATTTACATCTGACGACGATACAGCTCACCAATCTCCAATGTACGAGTTGTCACAGCGAAACAGCTCACCAATTACCAGTATACGAGTTGTTAGAGCATTTCTATCATAGCTCTCTAGATTTGTATCTAATACCGCTTATGCCGGTGCTAGGGGCCGTGTGGTCATATCATCCATGTTGCCACATGAACAGGTACAATAAAAGCGTACCTGAGATACAACACATATCAGGAATCGTTAGATTCTTGGTATGTGCTTTAGAATAGGTTAACCAGAACACTATTCTGTGAAGTCATGTGACGCAGTCAGTATGTCTGCACCTCTTCCCACTTCCCTTATATGTGTTGTAATTTTTACCTGTATATGGCGAGATTCTGCTGGTGGACGTTTCGTCCCCGAGGCCCGCCCCCTGTACAGACCTTTTGGTCTTTGATATATGTTGGCATTTGTGGGAAGTTGATGCTGGGTCGACATCGGGCCTTACAGACTAGTCTTTGTGTTAATTGCCGTCATTTACATCTGACGACGATACAGCTCACCAATCTCCAATGTACGAGTTGTCACAGCGAAACAGCTCACCAATTACCAGTATACGAGTTGTCAGAGCATTTCCGTCACAGCTCTCTAGATTTGTATCTAATACCGCTTATGCCGGTGCTAGGGGCCGTGTGGCCATACCATCCATGTTGCCACATGAACAGGTACAATAAAAGCGTACCTGAGATACAACACATATCAGGAATCGTTAGATTCTTGGTATGTGCTTTAGAATAGGTTAACCAGAAGACTATTCTGTGAAGTCATGTGACGCAGTCAGTATGTCGGCACCTCTTCCCACTTCCCTATATGTGTTGTAATTTTTTCCTGTATATGGCGAGATTCTGCTGGTGGACGTTTCGTCCCCGAGGCCCGCCCCCTGTACAGACCCTCTGGTCTTTGATATATGTTGGCATTTGTGGGAAGTTGATGCTGGGTCGACATCGGACCTTACAGACTAGTCTTTTGTGTTAAATGCCGTCATTTACATCTGACGACGATACAGCTCACCAATCTCCAATGTACGAGTTGTCACAGCGAAACAGCTCACCAATTACCAGTATACGAGTTGTCAGAGCATTTCCATCACAGCTCTCTAGATTTGTATCTAATACCGCTTATGCCGGTGCTAGGGGCCGTGTGGTTATACCACAAGGCAGAGAAATGGCATTCATATTGTTCTGTGTGCCTCAGAAAGCAAAAAGAAAACTTTTTTATATAGAGGAGCTATTTTATATAACAAATTACCGACTGAAATCAAGTCATGTAAATCTCTTTACAGTTTTAAACGTAAATTAAGCGCATTTTACGAAGGCAACTGATTTTATTATACTTGTTATTTAATCGAGGCACAAGTGAACTCTAATGCCCCCTTGTATATATTATTGAAATTGTGTTTTAATGTGTGAAAGTTGTGAGATACAGGGCCGTCCTGGAAAGCAGCCGTTTGGTTGAGGATGTATTTACCCTGTTTAAATAAATTATCTATCTATCTATCTATCTATCCATGTTCCCACATGAACAGGTACAATAAAAGCGTACCTGAGATACAACACATATCAGGAATCGTTAGATTCTTGGTATGTGCTTTAGAATAGGTTAACCAGAAGACTATTCTGTGAAGTCATGTGACGCAGTCAGTATGTCGGCACCTCTTCCCACTTCCCTTATATGTGTTGTAATTTTTTCCTGTATATGGCGAGATTCTGCTGGTGGACGTTTCGTCCCCGAGGCCCGCCCCCTGTACAGACCTTCTGGTCTTTGATATATGTTAGCATTTGTGGGAAGTTGATGCTGGGTCGACATCGGGCCTTACAGACTAGTCTTTTGTGTTAAATGCCGTCATTTACATCTGACGATGATACAGCTCACCAATCTCCAATGTACGAGTTGTCACAGCGAAACAGCTCACCAATTACCAGTATACGAGTTGTCAGAGCATTTCCATCATAGCTCTCTAGATTTGTATCTAATACCGCTTATGCCGGTGCTAGGGCCGTGTGGTCATATCATCCAAGTTGCCACATGAACAGGTACAATAAAAGCGTACCTGAGATACAACACATATCAGGAATCGTTAGATTCTTGGTATGTGCTTTAGAATAGGTTTACCAGAAGACTATTCTGTGAAGTCATGTGACGCAGTCAGTATGTCGGCACCTCTTCCCACTTCCTTATATGTGTTGTAATTTTTACCTGTATATGGCGAGATTCTGCTGGTGGACGTTTCGTCCCCGAGGCCCGCCCCCTGTACAGACCTTTTGGTCTTTGATATATGTTGGCATTTGTGGGAAGTTGATGCTGGGTCGACATCGGACCTTACAGACTAGTCTTTTGTGTTAATTGCCGTCATTTACATCTGACGACGATACAGCTCACCAATCTCCAATGTACGAGTTGTCACAGCGAAACAGCTCACCAATTACCAGTATACGAGTTGTCAGAGCATTTCCATCATAGCTCTCTAGATTTGTATCTAATACCGCTTGTGCCGGTGCTAGGGGCCGTGTGGTCATATCATCCAAGTTGCCACATGAACAGGTACAATAAAAGCGTACCTGAGATACAATACATATCACGAATCGTTAGATTCTTGGTATGTGCTTTAGAATAGGTTAACCAGAGGACTATTCTGTGAAGTCATGTGACGCAGTCAGTATGTCGGCACCTCTTCCCACTTCCCTTATATGTGTTGTAATTTTTTCCTGTATATGGCGAGATTCTGCTGGTGGACGTTTCGTCCCCGAGGCCCGCCCCCTGTACAGACCTTCTGGTCTTTGATATATGTTGGCATTTGTGGGAAGTTGATGCTGGGTCGACATCGGACCTTACAGACTAGTCTTTTGTGTTAATTGCCGTCATTTACATCTGACGACGATACAGCTCACCAATCTCCAATGAACGAGTTGTCACAGCGAAACAGCTCACCAATTACCAGTATACGAGTTGTCAGAGCATTTCCATCACAGCTCTCTAGATTTGTATCTAATACCGCTTATGCCGGTGCTAGGGGCCGTGTGGTCATATCATCCAAGTTGCCACATGAACAGGTACAATAAAAGCGTACCTGAGATACAACACATATCACGAATCGTTAGATTCTTGGTATGTGCTTTAGAATAGGTTAACCAGAAGACTATTCTGTGAAGTCATGTGACGCAGTCAGTATGTCGGCACCTCTTCCCACTTCCCTTATATGTGTTGTAATTTTTTACCTGTATATGGCGAGATTCTGCTGGTGGACGTTTCGTCCCCGAGGCCCGCCCCCTGTACAGACCTTTTGGTCTTTGATATATGTTGGCATTTGTGGGAAGTTGATGCTGGGTCGACATCGGGCCTTACAGACTAGTCTTTTGTGTTAATTGCCGTCATTTACATCTGACGACGATACAGCTCACCAATCTTCAATGTACGAGTTGTCACAGCGAAACAGCTCACCAATTACCAGTATACGAGTTGTCAGAGCATTTCCATCATAGCTCTCTAGATTTGCATCTAATACCGCTTATGCCGGTGCTAGGGGCCGTGTGGTCATATCATCCATGTTGCCACATGAACAGGTACAATAAAAGCGTATCTGAGATACAACACATATCAGGAATCGTTAGATTCTTGGTATGTGCTTTAGAATAGGTTAACCAGAAGACTATTCTGTGAAGTCATGTGACGCAGTCAGTATGTCGGCACCTCTTCCCACTTCCCTTATATGTGTTGTAATTTGTAGTTTATCACACTGGGGTCATTTGGAGTCTATTTACATAACCTCCCGAGCAGAGGATCAAGGGTAAAATCACGGTTGATTCATCATGCATTTTTCTTTGGAGAAATTACATGAATACATTTTTCGCAAAATTTGATCAAAAATCGATTTACTCTAATGTTTAAAACGGTGTAAACGTTTCCAAGAGTTTTGTTTGGTTTTCGTTGAAAAAAAAAAATAAAGTCAATTATGACGACGTTACTAGAAATGACAAAAATGTAAAGAAAACATGTGATAAACTAAAATCTGTTTGTAGAAAATAGGTGAAAATCAAGAGCATCCCCAATGAATGCAGAAAATGCAATAAAAAAAATGAAAACAAAAAGTATCGATGTCCCCTATGGGCTACCCTTATTCAATCTTGGATGGCAAATATACCCGGTGTTTGTCACGAATACACCATTAGTTTGCGAGCGCCTTAGGTTGAACTAGCGGTAATATATACATATTCGCCATATATAAAGTCTACAAAATATATTAATTGCGGGTCACAAGGACTCACTTTTCGCATTCCTATGTAAATGGGTTATACCAAAAAAGAATAGTATCTCGCTCGAACAATCAAAGATAAAACTCATAATAAATATATTCACTTTCAATGATCAAAACAACGGAATTTTTTTGGCATCCTGCTACCAGAAAATTCCCTTGAACAGCTCGACGTATGGAACGTTTCTCTTGCTGACTTTCCGGCTTCGTACTTGTCGATATTGTTGGCCAAATATCGCAGACTATCGGCAGGATCTAAGGATGACATGGGTCTGAATGTGGACAGGTGGTCAGCTTATATACTCACCTGTTCAGGTACACAGAAAAAAAAATCCTTAAAAATTTAGGGAATATTCCCCGACTCTTACACCTTACACCAGCGGAATATTCCTGAATATAACTAAGGGATATTCCTTACCATGTTAAGGAATTTCCTTAACATGCTACGGAATATTCCTTATTGAATTACTCGGGTAATATTCCTTTTTTTTTTTTTTTTTTTCAGTGTACTCAATATAGTCCATTAATTTCGCAGATGTACATTTTTTATTTTGCATTTATGTTATGTTTTATTCATTTGATTATTTTTTAATGATACCAGATGCGCCCCTTTACGGTTAATGTGAAAACAAATTAAAACTTATATTTTATGGTATGCTCCTATGCAAACAAATGACCCGATCCTAGTTCACGAACCGCGAGTCAGCTTGAAATGTCCGGAGAGATCGTTCAGGATATCCCGCATTCGGAAGATACGGACCGAATATGAAAACAATATATATTTAACAAAGATGCGACGGTATAACTTTACAAGACGTATTAAAGCTGTACATGAGAAATGCAGAAAATCAAACATTTTCAACTGACCTCGACTAGGATCGAACCCACAATCTTACCTTCTGCTGTACTGTCCACCGTCTATGCCTTTACCCACTGCACCACCAATTTGCTGGCCGAACCTCTGTTCAGAATTTCTAGTCTTTACTATTCCCTTAGTTTCATATATAGGTCAACCGGACTCTGAGGTATGCCGGACTCTGAGGACTTCCATAGCTGTGGAAGCGCCCATAGTCCGCCAGATGCCATGGTCCGGGCCCTTATATGAGAAGAGACATTCCTGTCTAGATTTCAGTGACCCGGACTCCAACGATAACAGGACCCTGGTTTCTGCTGATAGGGGGACAATTGTTTCCGAGGAAGGACTTTCGCATCTGGATCTGGCACCCAGATCCAGATACCATGGTCCCCGGACCCTCATATCTGGCGGACCACGGTTGCTTCCACACCGGTATGTATGTTAAAAGCATGCAAATTATATCCGCATATGTTAATATTTACAGGTCTGTTCAAAGTTTTGCAAATATAACAGTTATATTCACCTTACATTTAGTGGTGATGTTAAATAATTTCAAATCAAAATGTTCGCGTAGTAGTATTGGTATTTTTCCTGATGACAGGTAGAAATGGATTTGCTGAGACAACGTATCTTACTAAACATTAAGTTTGTAATGTTCGGGGCATGTTGGTCAATATGCTGTGTTGGGGGATTTGACTTAATGTCACACATATGGTGACAGCTAGTTTGGAAGTGGAGGGAGAACCACCGCTCGTAACTGAAAAACTTCCACACACGCACCAACGGGGCTCGAACCCGTGCCGGTTTAGTGGTGTGAGACTAGCAGTCACTAGCAAGTGTAGGTGTCAGATATGACGTTCAGTATTCAGCCATCGTCAACAAAGTATTTTCGCGTCAATAGTAAGAATCTTTTCATACAAGAGTTAGTCCCAGTTGCAAATATGCACAAACAGAGAATAAAAAGAACACAAGAGGATTTGTTGGAGACTTGGAGGAGAATCAGTGAACCGTTTTTAGTGATGGCATCAAGACATGATGATTTTCTTATGACTTAGATGTATTTTCTTTTGTTATCCACAAGTCGTTTTCTGGAGTATATATGTATCTCCGGCAGGGTTTTATTGTGATTGTTAATTGTGATGACTCGAACCCAAATGAGATGAAAATTGATTACACGTTGAAACGGTTCTTTTTCTGTGAATGTACGACATTTATCACAGAATTTGAAAAAACAGAGAGTGGAGGCGATTGGTGGTATAGCCTTGTTGGAAAGTTTCGAAAATAATGTTTTGTGGCGTTCATGGAAAATATCACAGACATTCGACCTATAGAACGGTTTTCTGTGATGCCATCAAGACATGATGTTCTTACATGCAATCCTAATGACTGACAATTATTCTTTATCCTAATGAATTTCCGAGTCATCCAGATTATGTATCTCAGTCACGCTTTGATTATGACTGTCCGTTTGAACAGTATGGAGATGTAAAATACGTGCTATTGAAGCGACCCCCATCCTCAGATTAAGCGGAATTAGACAAACGTTACGAAACGTAGTGCCCGAAATCTTTCACTCTACGATCGTATTTACCGTGAGTTTGTTATATTTATAAGAGAATTTGAGAAACATTGAATGGATGCGTTTGTTGGCAGAGCCATGTTTGACAAGTTTGTTGAATAATATGTTGTGGCGTATATTGAATTCGTCAGTCTGCACATGATCTAGCCAATGCTACGAGAAAAGATATCCTTCAGGAATATTGCTATCCCGGAATTGGTGGATAACTATGCCGAATTTTAATCATCTCTCTTGTCGTAGAGTCGACGTGAGAGACAGCCCCGATCATTCTTGTCAACCCTATCTTGCTTGGGCTTTTCGGGACCTGTTCAGGCCTGGGGAGGGGCCATTTCGGTTCCCACCTAAATATTTTTCTTATCCTTTGGTCTAGGGGGGAGGGCTTAAACTTATAACACGATTATCTTGAGCCAAGCTTTACCAGAAAATGTGACAAAATCCAAGATGGTCGCTTTTATAACGTCACAGTGAAGTCATTTTCAAAAACGACATTTTTAGTTGATTTTTCGAATTTATTTATGCAATTTCTCCACAAAAACTGTGTGATAAATTAGTAAATATTAATGTGAAGTGAGATAAAATAGTTTTTGTTATGTTTTGACAATTCTGCATATAAGCGTATACGAGAACAGATATATCTGCCAAGTTTTGCACAATTTGTACCCAATGGATTGCATACGCTGTTGGTATATGGTATTACCGAATTTCACATAGATATTGTTAATGAGGAATACAAGCAATTCTACAAAGAAACATCTCAAGAATGATATCATCTACGTGCAGTAAAACCGAAGAAATCCTTATGGCTTCTGACATTAGCATATCGGTGACCAGTTTTACTGAACACCGATATCATTACAGGTCCATACGGTGCGTGTCCTTATATGCTATCTAGTTCTTCCGTAATACTTTTCGAATTTCTGCTTTTCCACGATGAAAAGTTGGCAAAAACTATTTTTTTCACATCACATTAATATTTACTAATTTATCACGCAGTTTTTGTGGAGAAATTGCAAAACAATCGAAAAATCTGACCGAAAAATCGACTCTAAAAAGCCGTCTTTGAAGAGGACGTCACTGTGACATCATCAAAGCGGCCATCTTGGATGTATTAACATTTTCTGGTAGAGCTTGACAGAAGGGTATAGTAGAGTAAGTTTCAGCCTCCCTAGCTAAAGGGGCGAGAAAAATAATTAGTGGGGGGGGACACCCCCCCCCCCCCAAGGCCTGGATAGTTCCCAAAAAGCCTATGCCAGATTGGGTTAAAAACATGCACTTGATGTACAGTATTTTACGTATCGTGTTCTATTAATCACATTATCGGGCGATGATTTGCACTCTCTTCATCTTTGTTGGTTATTGTAACCAGTCTGTTGCCGAGGCAATGCGTGTATACATGAACTTGTTGTATAGCAGCACAGAGACTGGTAATATTATTCCCAATGGATATCTTCTTATGTCAATTGCCATCACCTGAATGAATGTGATGAATGTAAAAGGCTTCAATGCTATTGGTACTGTGTAACTGGGTATTAAACCTGATAATAAATTGAATAAGTACCAGTTATGTAATAATTTTTGAATGTATCAAATGTCTTGTTAAAAGACATATTGAGGTGGGAGGCTTAAGTGCTAGCTTATGATAAACTATCACATTGTGTGCAACTAAGTATCGCAGAGCCTCTTTTTGAAGCCGCTAGAGCTGAAAAGCTCGGGTAATTTGTTTTATCTTTCTGTTTTCTTTTTAGATGTTAATTTTTTTCTTGTCATCCGTCCATTACTCGTTCCTATATCTAAACTGTAAAAAAATGGACACGGAGAATGCTAAATGTGAGTTGTTAAGCTACATGTATTATATGAATCTATATCTACTGTATTGGAAATATTCGTACAAGCTGGTCCCGTGGAATACAAATAAGATGGGAAATATTAACGTATCACACTACTATAAATCTAATGGAAGGTAAAATAACAATCTGTTCTGTAAATTGTAGGGGTCTTGGGGACAACTCCAAGAGAACAGACGTCTTTGAATTGTTAAGGTCAAAGATGTACACTGGGAAGAAAATGACAAAGATATAATTCGTGCAGAGTGGGGATTCGACTGTTTGTATTGTTCTTATAGTAGCCAATCCAGAGGCGTAGCTATAATGTTCAGCAACAAGTTTGAATACCAGATTAAAAAAGTTAAAAAGGATGTTGTAGGAAACTTTATTGCAATTGATTTAGTAACTGAGGGAACCAACATAACATTGATGATGATCCTGATTTTTATAGTAACATAGAAGAAACCATTGTTGATTTCGGAAACTCATCATACATAGTTTGTGGCGACTGGAATTTAGTACAAAACCAAGAACTCGATACCTATAACTATGTGAATATAAATAACCCAAAATCGAAAGAAACAGTTCTTATCATGAAAGAAGATTTGGAATTGTCTGGTCCCTGGAGGACCTTACATTCTGAAGAAAGACGCTTCGCATGGCGGCAGAACAACCATGTGAAGCATGCTAGGCTAGATTTTTGTTTTGGTATCACCTGATATGTTAACATTTATAAATAACGTAGATATTGGTATAAGTTACAGATCTGACCACTCTCCAGTAATCCTACAAATTGTATTGAAAAGGTGCCAAGAGGGTGGGGATATTGGAAGTTTAGGTCTCTTCTCAAAGATAAGCAGTATGTAACAGGATCAAAAAAGTCATAACAAACACAATGCAAGACTATGTAATTCCGGTATGTAATTTAGAAAATGTGGACAAAATTCGAAAAAGTTACGTTCAATTCCAGATAAATGGTCAGCTTTTCTTTGAAACCCTCTTATTGAACATCAGAGGAGAGACTATCTCTTATTCATCTGCCAAAAATAAGAAAAATAGAACACAAGAAAAAAAATTAGAACTCGAGATTGAAAATTTGGAAAGAATGACCTGTGGATCCAATGATGAAAATAGCTTCGAAAGAAAAACAAAAGGAATTGGAAGAGTGCCGTAATGTTAAAATCGAAGGTAGTATCGTAAGATCTCGTGCGCAATGGAGGGAGGAGGGAATTTGGGTTAATGTCACACTCAAGTTTGTTTCACTAATATGGTGGCAGTCAGTTTGGTTGGTGGAGGAAGCCGGAGTACCCGGAGAGAACCACCGCCCTTCGGCAAGTAACTGACAAACTTTCACACATGGACCAGCTGGGCTCGAACCCGTGTCGGTTCAGCGGTGTGAGGCCAGCGGTCACCAGCGAAGCGCCTTAGACCACGTGCGCAATGGATTAAAGAGGAAGAGAAACCCACAAAATATTTTCTTGGGCTCGAGAAACGAAATTTTGTAAATAAAGCAATTGAAACTGACCAAGGAGAAATTACCTAGGGCTATTCTAGAGGAAACAGTTAATTTTAGAAAAAATCCTAGAGGATAAGATCTACACAAAGTTAACGAGCAAGCCCAAAAACTAGAAGGTGAATAGAACTAGATATACTTACAGTGAACTATTAGTAGCCTTAAAATCAATGAAAAAATTCAAAAGGCCCTGTCTCGGATGGCTACACAGCAGAATTTTTTTAATTTCTCTGGTTCGACCTAGTCCGTTTCTGTTACGTTCATTAAATTATGCTTATCATAATATTCAATTATCTGCAACTCAAAAACATGGTTTAATAACTTGTATCCCAAAAAAGGAAAAATCTAATATGTTACTGAAAAACTGGAGAATCATCTCATTGCTTAATGTATCTTACAAGGTTGGTTCAAAGGCTATTTCAGATCGCGTGAAAGACTTGTTACCATTCATTATACACGATGATCAGAAAGGTTTTTTTTATGGCTGGACGCTACATAGGAGAAGTTATCCGCCTTGTTTATGACATTATTGAATATACTGAAAAATACGAAATCCCAGGTCTTTATTACTAATGGATTTTGAGAAGGCCTTTGATTCTGTAGATTGGCTATTTATTCATAAAGTTTTAAATGTTTTCAACTTTGGTCCTTCGATAAAACAGTGGTTATCAACATTTTATGCTGACATCTCATCCAGCGTTAAAACAAATGGTTTTATTTCCAGTCCTTTTAAGATCATGAGAGGCTGTAGGCAAGGAGATCTTCTGCCACCTTATGTGTTCTTGCTCTGCGTAGAAATTTTAGGAATTTTAATGAGAAATGATAAAGATATATGAGAAATTAAAATTAAAGATAGAGAATATAACCTAGCATGGGTTGCTGATGATACGTCTGTTCTCTTCGATGAGACGGGTAAGACTATGAGGGCAACATTGAGATTGTTACAGTTTTTTTGCATCCTTCTCCGAGTTATGCCTTAACACGTAAAAAACAAAGGCTATATGGCTTGGTGCCAAAAGGTATTGTAATGATATTTTGTGTTACGATTGGAAGTTGGGCTGGTGTAAAAATTACTTTTCCCTATTAGGAATCAGTTTTGCTGTGAATTCAAGTGAAATGATAGCATTGAATTATGAGTACAAATTCAGAGAAATAAAAGTATTACTTCAACAGTGGTCCAGAAGAAACTTAACAGTATTAGGTAGATCTGTTATTTTGAAAACCCTGGCGCTTCCCAAATGTAATCATTTGTTTTCATGTTTGCCAAATCCCCCAAGAAAATTTATGAAAGAATTGAATTCAATATTTATGAAAGGGAGTACCGGATAAAGTCAGGAGGCATACAAAGGTAAAAGATTAGTCAAAGGGGGGTATTAAGAGGATTCATATAGAAAATTTTATGAAAGTGATTAAAATAACGTGGTTGCGAAGAAAAATCACACAGGCTAGTTTATGGATAAATCTGGCCCCCGTACAAGCTGGGAAGTTAGACTTTTTAGAACAGAGTTCCAGATCAATAATAAGCGCAGCAAATACACTGTCCAATTTATTTTGGAGAGACGTATTATTATCATGAGCCGAGCTAGTTGTGGCAAATAAAAGTAAACCAGGTACCACAACGAATGTGCATACAATGTGTCTCTGGGACAGTGACGAAATACTGATCGCAGGAAAACCGGTTTTCTACCCACACTGGTATTCAAAAGGAATAAAGTATATAATAGACCTTCTTGACGAAAAGGGAAAACTAAAGTCATATTACGTTTTTAGGAAAGAATGTAATGTATCTAATTTTTTAGAATATAATGGAATGATATCGGCTATAAAACACTGTGGTTTGGGCTTGCCTAAAGTCAACCCGCCGAATCCAACACTTCCTCTCATCCCAAAGAATATCAAACTCTTGATAAAGAGTACAAAAGGATGTAAAGATATTTATTTAGTCTTATTACATTCAAATAATGAAAAGACGAAGGCAGTGCATACTTGGGAAACTTCATTAGTATGTATACATCATGAAAATTGGTGGTTAGCTGTGTACCAAATACCATTCTCTTGTACTTCGGATACGAAACTAAGATGGTTCCATTTTCGAATTACCCATAGAATTATTACCACAAATGTATTTTTGCAGAAAATATGTTATGTTGAATCCAATCTTTGTACTTTGTGTAATCTAGAAGTAGAAACAGCATCTGTTCTGGTATTGCCCAAGATCATTGATTTTTTTGACCGAATTAGATAAATGGATCTATGAAATCATTAAGATAAGAATAATGTTTAACAGAGATCTTGTGCTCTCTTTGGAAATCTCGAAAATAAGAGAAGCCTCCAGAATTTTATAATAATACTTGCAAAATGATTTACAAAATGAAGATGAGACATTTGCTCAATATGTACTATGAGGCAGAGATGTTGCTCGATAAATTGAACTGTAACGATATGAATTTCAAAAGATAGACTCCGTATATTCAGCTTGTAAATTAATGTTTGTTATCTATGGTAAAAAAATGGTCTTTACGTAACGCCTTGAGAATAATTTTACCCGTGTGATAGTAAGTCGGCACATGTGTGATATGTGAGCGGTCGCTGTCTCATGTTTAGTTTAGCTTTGCGTAAAAATGAGATTCAGAATACTGGGACTTGCATATCGCTCCAGTCTATAAAATGACTGCAGCTATATGCTTCATGTTGTATGTTTCAACTTTTCTAATCAAATAATCAATCTATTCCAGCTGGTCAGCAGCACAAGCGCTGGGTCCGGCAAACATCTACCCAAGATATGGCGATATTGAGCAAGCCTGGGCACAACTGTCCAACAAACGTGATAATGCACAGTTCATAGATGTAATAATGAAACTATTTAATTATCTACAATCTGATCAGGAAATTGTAAATGTTTGTTGGTTCATCTGTATGTCTGCCCGTTTAAAAACCTCCTAAAAATCTAGAAATCTCTTTCCCAGTTGAGTCGGTATATACAGTATTTTAGCTGATATTGTTTCCTCTATTGTGGCATCCACAAGATTAAATGGCGCAAATAACATTGCCTAGTTAAACAGGCAGATGACATGTTAATGTTGGCGTCATGACGTGTCCCTCGATAAGACGCGAGGAAGGATTTCGACGTCACGCCAAAAACGCTAGCGTATTAAAGTGATGCGGTTGTCTCAGACGTCAGTATATACCAAGGCGTAGGATTGCACATTTTCGAAAGAGAATTGTTTTCGTGTAATGCTCACATTACGGGCATAATCTTTTAAGAGCATACTCTTGGGGTGGATTGCTCTATATGTTAGAGATGGAAGTCAATGATAAGATCGGTGAATTTGAGATAGACTAAGTATATGAAGAACATACACGTCGCATAAATAGTTCGATTGAACGAAATGCAGCAACGAGTATAGTAGGCTTATTGTTTTTTCCAATGGCCAAAGAAATCTACTATGATGATTCAATCAGCGATTCAATCACTCATAGTTTTCGACCATCCATCACGTGTCCATTAGGAGCATTTGTGTCAATGTTTTTGAGAGATGGGCAAGGTCGCTATTTTCAATTGATATGACTGGCTAGATACCATTTTTCCACAAAGCACGAACATGGCAACCTTGTCGTCGTTGGAACAATTATAAGATGAAGCTCGAACTGAAAAAACTTAACAGATCACCGTAGCTATATTACTTGTTCATCCATTCTATTCTATACTGCTCAGCAGTTGGAACAACGGCTTGACCCACCTTTCCATCGTTGGATTTTAGGTTGGATTTCAAGAGGCTTTGTTTTTGAGCCAGGTCGACATTTATGAAACTTGGCATTCAGGTGGGGTGAGACGGCTTTCAGCACGTATACATGGGAACCAATGGCAAACTCTGTACCATAATGATACAGTCACTGTGATTCGTCACAGTAGGATATTCTCTCCACCAATACCGGTAAGTGTAACCATATGAATACTTAACCACCATATCCAACATGTTCATAAAGCTTAACAGGTGACACCCATCTACCTTGAAGGGAAAGGGCTGTACCTCATTCTTAGGGATTGGATTACTATCTTAAACAGCCATGAAAAAAACATCAATAACTTCGAACATCTCTTAGTATTTTTAGAAGTATTACGATGTGTTACTTACGGTCGACGAGAAATGGCTTGATAACAGCAATATTATTGATAGTTAATCGGGTATTTTGGCAAATTTATTCTGCGTTAATGAATATATGTGAATAGAATGCCATCACTCGGGTAACCATATAACACAAATGAGAGTGTCTGTGAGAATGTGTATGATAGCTGACCGCTATTCTTTTTTATTTTTAATACAGGCTCTCTCCTGTGAAGTGGACGCTTTACGGATAGAGGTTGACTGTACGGCCGGGAACTCTACTAACTATGTGGAGATCGATGCCGTTAAAATTCATGGACAAAGAGGTGTGGTGGAAATGTAGTAAATTCGGCTCGGTGGCCGGTATAAATATAATGAACTCATATCTCTGCGATCCAACTACTTATTCTTATCACACACACCCAGTCATTCAGCATAATTCATGTACGCTATACTCACCAGATCCCATCCACTCCGCTCATTCAATGACAGGACCTGATACCTTAATGATAATATTCCCGGTCGCCTTCCGTTGTTGTAGTGTTTCTACTGTCGATAAAGCTATGGGCCTCAAATTACGAAGTCCGAATATCCCAGATTTCGCTGAAAACGGTGTGATAAACAATGACATTGGGCTGCGCCACATAGTCGTGGGACTATAATCACAGCGTGTTGCTGCACGTGCATCCAACTGGAGCTCCTCCAGTTTGGCAAAGTGAAACCATCTTCGTATGGTGCAGTTAGTAAGCATGTGTGACCCTGATAGCCTTGGGGCCAACTAACCTTATGATATGTGCTAAATACGACACTGACATCCACATCCGAATTCTCCACATCCCCCTCACTAATGGCAATCGGCTAAATTAAGCCCATCACGCTCAGGTGCAGTGAGAGTTCCAGGTCGAGTCCCAATACCTCCACATAGGTAAGCCCGTTAGGGCATTCCTTAGCGACAGTCATATTTTGTAAGTTTGAAACAGGAAACTCGATATTCTCTGTCTTAGGAGCGAGGTTAAGCCTGCATATTATCAGGGGAGTACCTTTTCACTCAGACTGAAATGATATTGGCACTTTGCACATTCAGCAGCTGTTACCTATCTGGCGTTTGCGATCCTCGTGCATTTAGGACCATGCCAGCTTTCAGTCAATGAGATGGTTGTGGAGAAAGGAAGTTGACCACTCAGGCATGTTCAGTTCAGTTACGACAGAAAATATGACAGAAAAACGTGCTGAACATGTTGCTGTGTTCTCGTTGCGAAACAGATTTCCGATCCTATCAGAAATGCAGTCGAAATTCAATCTCGAAAAGTTGGAAGAGTTTTCTGAAAATCGATACAACTTTGAATATTCTGTTAAATTCGTACATTTACTCGTCAATCGTTGGCATATGAAAACGGCATTATAAACTTGTTTTAGAAGTTGAAAAGGGACGCATGCTGAATCTAATTGTAATCGTCGTTTCTTTGTTTTCCCGAGTTGGTGACTTCTATTATAAAATGTTTATCGCAAAAAATCTCACGTCTCGAGCTGTTTATTTATTGCCAATGATTATATGTCATATGTGTTAGCTGTTATCGTTCATGTGATAAACACAGTTCTGGTATATGGATTGCAACTAACATTTTTGTATACCATGTCTGCGAGACCAATAAAACTCTTTATTTTGAGGTCACATGGTCAAAGTTCAAGGTAACTTGAATAGCAAAATCTGCAAAAAAAGGGGAAAATCTTCACTTAACGTCCCAAGTTATGTATTAGTACCAAACTTTGGATATACCGTGCCAATGTAGCGTAGAGTAACTCTATTTGATTTCTAGGTCAAAAGGTCAGGTTCAGTTAGGTCAGCCGTCGTCCATTAAAGAATATCCGCGTCCATAAGCCAAATACCTATTTCATATTCCATATAACAGTATTAGCACCAAATTCAAGAAGACAATCATAGTATACATAAATATAGGCTAGTTTCCTGCGAGAGAGAAGCGGTCAACAGTTTTCAATGATGCCGGCAAGACACCATGATGTTCCAAAATATCAAATCCGGATCGCTGATCAGTATTCTCAATCCATAATAATCGTTGTAAAGTCATCATGTAAAAAATGATGTGTCTCAGTCACGCTTTGATTGTGGCTGTTCATATGAGCACCATGAAAATTTTGAAGTACATGGGTTCATACGGCCCCTAGCCCCGTGTTAAGTGGAATTAGACACAAGTTACGAAACGTAACGCCGTAGATCTTGCACGCTACGCTCGTATTTCGCAATAAGCATGAGATATGTATCGCCAAATTTGAGAAACTTTGAGTGGAGGGGCTTGGTGGTATAGCCCTGTTTTATAAGTTTCTTCAACAATGTTTTGTGACGTTAATTAAAATGTATACGCCATATGCAGATCCCGCTGGAATATTACTCTCCAGAAAGGGATGGTTGACGATAGAGAGGGATAGATTACCTTCAGAAAAGGGAAAATTTCCAGTTCCAAATTAAGAATTGACTGGTTTTCCTTACCCACGAGACCAGGAAGAATGAAATTTATCCAGATGTGAAAAGGTCAAGGACGATTGGAAAATTGTGTTGTTTGTCTCATAACTGCAGTTCAGAGACGTGGATTATGATCAAATATCTACTATACATCAAACTTTTCAATACCACAGAAGCCTATTGCTTTGGAGGTTTATTCAACCGTTCGTCCGTCTGTCTGTGAGCTTTTGTTGTCCATGTTAATCTCCTGCTCCATGATTTTGATGACATTTAGCTTGACTCTGCATGGAATACAGAAGATCCCCGTTATATGTGAGGTCAAAAGGTAAATTGTATTGAGTCTGGCGACTAAAAAGCAGCCATATGACTTTACAGGAAAGCATATCGCGGCACCTAACATTCAGACCCGAGAATACGGTGGAGTCTCGGACGTAGCATTAGTATCTCAACCGCGCTTTTATTGCGGGTGTTCATGTTCATGTTCATGTTCATGTTCATGTGGAGACAATATCACGTATCCACACGGCAATCGGAATTAGATACACCGACGGATCAGGTCAAACATATAACTCATCTGGTGTTAAAGGGTGAGCATACAGAGGACGTCTGACGTCTGTATCAGTTACGGACAATTGTATGTATGCTATAATAGTAACATTGGAATTTAGATCGGGAATTCAGAAGCTCATTGATTTTAGGTATGTCTCCCGGTCTCTCAGTCTGTCTGTATGTTCTCCAATTATATGCTTTGCATCGTGATCAAACTTTGCGAATACACGAGTACTTTAACCTTGAGGTAAGGGAAGCACTAATCATTTAGAAGCCATTGATCGAGGTAATTTTGCGAATAAAATTATATGTTATCTGCAAGTTTCTCATGGTTACCAAATGTCTGGGTTGTCCACCTGATCTCGTCTAATTGATTTTGCATAACATCAGTTCAGCATTGTTCAGGTAGCATGTGCGTATATTGAAGCCCATGGTCTCTTGTTCATTTTGTATGGATATGAAATATTAGAAAATTACCATCTGACGTCTTATTCCACCCCATTAAATCTGTTCTCTACTCAGTACTATATCTCAGGACCAATTATTGTTCTTCTCTCATGAATCTGCGCCAAAACCATCGCTAACAACCTCAGCACCCTAACTCGCTATCGTCTTACTGTGATGCGGAGATTGCGGCCTCGCAACAGTCGGGGAAATTAGTATTATATGGAGGAAAAAAGTACATCCCGGAAGTGAGATCGGTGGTATACCCATTTGGCTATCAAATCATTTGTTAACAGAACAAAATGGGCCTCACTACTCTGTCGGACAGGTTGCAATGCCCTCTATTGACACTGATACTTTCTCTAGTCATCTTATGTGTACATCTCAAAGAAAGGGATGGAAATTCAACATTCAAATATGCTGTACACGTAAAGCTATCTGCTTGCTCATTTCAGAATGTATTTCTTCACGTGTCTCTATCCAGAATATACAGTGGCTAATATGTTTAAAGCATTTTCAAATTCTTACATATAATGTGAAATATCCTGACATGACCAATAGATCATCATGTAATTTTGATTGGTTGCAAACTGTTGAATGAAATGCGTTATGATATGATTAAATGTAAACATAAAGGCGTGATATTGATTTTCATTGGGTGCGTTTTAATTTCATTTTTAGAGTGTGTTCGAGGAATGTGGGGGACGTGTTGTAATCAAACCTGTGGGAAGTGCTGGAATAGTAGTCAATGTGTCAAGTCGAATGGTGTTTGTCCAAAGTTAGGTGATACCTACAGGTGCGCTGCTGGGTACAAGGGAGATCATTGTCTACAAGGTAAGACGTTATGGTTCTGTGATGATGTATCAATACAACGCCTTTATAAGTATTGACATCGGAAGAGAGGCATGAGTTAGTTTTTGGGAAAAGAATTTCTATTCATAATAAACCTGAACTGTTGCAGTAACGGTCTACAATGAAGAGCAGATGCAGTCAGCAGTATTTCGAAACAGGGCTCGCAATATTATAGTAAATTTTATCTGGTCAGGTATGAAAGGCGTACAGTTTATTTATCTGTTTATAGCCATATACAGGGCATAAAATCAATTACATTGTGACCGGGATAGATCAGAACTCTAGGAAACGTCTTGAGCTTTCTTTTTCACGTCACTACATTCCTTTTTAATTGTCACTGTCATCGGTAACTGTTTTCGGTGATCGGTACATGTTTCTAATACACATATACATTTGAGTGCGAACAGTTTGATACAAGTTTAGTCATATTTTTGTTTGTGTGACAAGAAAATGTCTTCCTGCATGAAAGTTGCCATTGGAACACGGTGGTCTCCCGAATACCTTTGTTGAGGCATTATTGGTTACAAGCCCATTTCAGCCATATCCGATATGAAGTCAAGTTGCTTCAGAGGAATGATATGAGCAGGATAATAACGAGATAATGTAGACCAAAGTTGCAAGTATATCTTCTGTATTTAATAATAAAAACTAGCCGCTATACTCCGAAGGAATAATCAAAATCCGATTGTTATTTCGGTGATGGTGAACCTGTTCCCGTCTAGTTTCTTCGTGAAACTCGCAACAAGACTGTATTTTGGAGTGAGATAACTCGGCGGATGCAGAAGAACAAGTACAGAAACCGATATGATTTAGTGACGATTATATTCCTGATTTTTGTTCTTTTAACAATTCTAACGATCTTAGTATTTTAATAGTACCATAGTCGTCAAACGTTTTTGCCCTAACAACACCAGATTGCGGGAAATAAAGCCAAAATATCAAATTTGTTGACGTGGGAGATGCCGCCGAATCCTCATAGCTTTTTCCGCATAATTGCGGCCGGTAGCGCTGGACCCTTACGCATGGAGTAATTCTAACATGCTCCATCTTACAGTCGTGCGCTGATTGGTTCAGACCTCGAAACATGCAGATATCATCAGATAATCTTCATGTGTTTTGTTGTGATCTCTTTCATTCACGTGCCGAGCTGGTGGCGTCACATTCTTGTGTCGCAGTACTACAAACTGACCGACGATTGGTTCTTTCGCGTCGCAGTGGGCGGAGATCACACAGCTGCACCGCGCGAGCATGGCCGGCACAGTAGTTAGAAAATTCTCTCGTCAACACAGATAAGTTTGCAGAATATTTGTCATTCCACGTGTGCATGCTAGAATGGAGCTTATGACCTCCTCAGTGAATACTATCTGTATTAAGTATTCTGTAGATCTAGTCAATGTCGGATTATGAACGGTAGAACACCTGGGGATTTGTTTGGGGAATTTACCTGTATTAATCGATGGGGTAACAGCCTAGTAGATTACTTTATAGTTAGTGCTAAGTATATCAAGTCTGTGTTGGGCTTGAAGGTGCATCCGCTCTCTTGTGTCTCGGACCACTGTCAGGTTTCTATGCAAATCAAAACAGGATGGTGGAGGTACAGGCGAACCTTAGAATCGAGTGCTAAGTCAAAATCCTACCCATTACCTACAAAATACATCTGGTGCCCAGAGGAAAAGGATAATTTCATAAAAACAATTGTTAATTCATACGATACTTATTCTCAAAATATACAAGATGTTCTTGGAGAGAAAAAACCGGATTTGAATGAATGCATAAAGCTTATCTCAGATTTATTAACAACGGCTGCTGACAGTTCAATGAAAAAGATCAAAGGTAAAACGTCGAAACAGTTCACTGACAATAAATCTTGGTTTAACAAAGACTGTAAGAATTTACATAAACAAATGGTCAAACTTAACAATGCTTTCAATCGCAACAAAATGAATCCACATTTGAAGGCCAAATACTTTAACAAACACAAAGAGTATAGAGCTAAAACTAGACATTGCAAACAAACTTATCGGCAGATGCTTCTGAATGAACTTAATTCTGCTTTCGATAGCGATCCCTCAACGATTTGGAGTACTCTAAAGAAATTGAGAGCAGAACATTCGTGTGACAATTCCGATAAAATTGATATAAATGACAGGCATCATCACTTCAAGAAGTTACATAACTCGTCAGAGGAGAACATGAGTAGATCTAGAGTAGAAGCAGTACGAGAAGAATCCAAAAAATTAGAAAATAACATTGGGTCTGTGGAGTTAAATACACCAATAACAGAGAAGGAAATGGATACGGCAGTAAAAAAACATTGAAGAACAATAAAGCTGCGGGAGCTGACAGTATCACCAACGAAATGCTGAAGACAGCCTATCCACTGATCAAAGACATGATTCTTTCGCTTTTCAACAAACTTCTCACTACTGGTGTGTTCCCTCAGTCATGGACAGACGGGATGATAGTACCCATCCATAAAAGTGGAACACCCTTGGATCCCGACAATTATAGGGGAATTACGCTTAATAGCTGCTTGGGGAAGATGTTCTGTCTGATATTGAATAAAAGACTTGTAGATTTCGTTGAAACTAAGGGTCTGCTGTCAAAATCACAAATAGGATTCAGAAAAGGTCACCGGACTTCAGATCACATCTTTACAATGAAAACAATTATCGACAAGTACACTAAACGCAAGCAAAAATTATATACTTGTTTCGTCGACTTCAATAAGGCATTCGATTCGGTTTGGCACGATGCCTTATTTCTAAAATTACAGAGAACCGGCATTACAGGCCCTATCTATCAGGTTATACGATCCCTGTACCTCCACAGTCATTCCAGAGTGAGGACAGCATACTGTATGAGCGAGAGATTTCCTGTGTCTAGAGGGGTGCATCAGGGAAATGTACTGAGTCCATCATTATTTAATATTTTTATTAATGACCTTTTATTAGATATGGATAGCGATCACTCACCCAAAATATGGGATGAACAAGTACACTGTCTCGCGTATGCTGATTATATTGTGCTACTGTCTTTAGATAAAGCGGATCTGCAGACAAAACTGGATAAATTAGGGTCATTTGTGGCTCAGTGGGGCTTATCTGTCAACGTAAAGTAAACAAAGATAGTGGTGTTTGGTCTGAGCAAATGTAGTACAGATTCGTTCTATATAAACAAGTCCAAACTGGAATGTGTCGATAAATATAAGTATCTAGGGCTCCTACTTCACAGCAATGGTAAATTTAACCAAGCTGTTATAAATCTAGCTTCCAGGGCTAATAAAGCTATCTTCTCGGTTAAACAATCATTAAATCCTAATGAGCTACAGACGGATCTCGCGTGCAATATTTTCGACGCTACAATCAAACCGATACTTTTATATGGGTCTGAGGTCTGGATAGGGTACTCTAGTTTATACAAACAGCTGGACTCATTATTGCGCTTGGATGATGACTGCGAAAAGACTCATTTAAAGTTTGCTAAACAAATTCTAGGAGAACATTCCAAAGCCGTAAACTTGGCTGTTCTTAGTGAGCTCAGTAGAGTTCCTATGAAAGTTTATGCTCTGTTTAAAAGTGTTAAATATTTACTTCATATCCAGTCGTCTGATCCGTCGTCGCTATTATATAAATCGTATATGGAACAAGTTGAAGAATGTCGATCTAACAATACGATGAACTGGGTTTCGTATATAAAAACTCTATTACAGGAAACCAATTGTCAACATCTCTGGGAGAATCAAACATGTAAAAAACCCGCGGCCACTTTAAATTTCATGAAGGCTTTCCTAATTGAGAAATTTTCAGTTTTATGGGCTGGGAAGATTGCTGATTTTTCTCAGATGACCTCATACCGTATGTTCAAGAGGAGCTTTTTCTCAGAGGAAGCTGCTCTTAAAGTCAAAAATAGAAAAAATAGGTCCGCTCTTATTCAGCTTAGAATCAGTGCCCATAAACTCGGAATTGAACGAGGTAGATACACAAATACTCCAGGTAATGACCGTCTTTGTCAAACATGTCTGCTCGTCGACGACGAAATGCATTTTTTACTTCATTGCACTAAACATGTCGATAGACGGAAAATTATGCTTGATGAGATTAAGTTACATGTGAGAATTTGTCAAATTAACGACAAGTTATTCATTGACCTGATGTCGTCAACTGACGTAAACGTTCAAAATGCACTGGCTAAGTTTACATACGAATGTTTTAGCCGTATGTAAAAAATAAGAATTGACAGTGCTCCAGCGATGTTTTATATACATCGCCACAATATTGTTTTAGTGTATTATATCATGTAGTTATTTGTATTGTCAATGTGTTTGTTTGTTCATGCCATTAGTCCCTCTGGGGAACAAATGTACAATAAAGTATTTGATTTGATTTGATTTGTAATAATTGCTCACTTTTTAGTTTTAGCCCTCATCAAAACACCTCGCCGCTACGCCGCTCGGTTTTTGCATATACATACAATATCATAACGAATTGATCAGTACCAAGTCTCGTCTAACACGTCCTTCAATAACTAAATATATCAGAGCAAGGTAGCGATTATTATGTCTCATCATAACCCGGAATTTGGTGATATTTTTGCTCGAAAATGTTGACAAATGCTAGGATAATATCTAGTTAAAAAAAGAATTACTAGAATATGAGGTCTAATTAAGAAATAGTTCCCTGTTTACTGTAGTAAAACACCTAGAATAGATCGGGCTGCGATAGCATGAGTCTAAGTTTGGTCACGAATGCCGTAGGCCTGAGTGATAAAACGTGAAGACTCCTCCTATCGCAGCCCGATCTATTCTATGTGTTTTACCACAGTAAACAAGGAATTATTTCTATTCTACCATATTGAAAACGGCACAATGTGGAGATGCTTCCTGAAAAGAAAGATAATCTCGTGTATTTAAAACTGGATCAACACTCCTATAATCGACAAAATGCTTTGGCCCGCCAAGTAATCGAAGCAAGCAACACCTGCAAGTCGCCTGAAATCGACACGGGTTGGAGAGTCCACAGTATGACTATAGGGGCGTGCTAATACGCCATTAACGATCAAATTGATGCAAGCGTGACCATTGGTTTTGTAATACATGTGAAATTCTGTCAATGTCACCCAAGTCACCCAATGATTGTATTGTGTACCTATCATGCATTCAAAAGGGTCCAATGACATCAACAGCTTTGAATAAATTTTCGGGGAAAAAACTGTTCTCCAACTTTAATTGGCTCCATAATGCACGACAAAAGGATGTACACCAAGATATACAGGCAGACGAAAAATTTTGATATCCATTTCAATCCTAGTTCCCTTCTGGGCGAGTTCAACTGGACACGCGAAGATAATTATGACATCATATAATCCACACCAATTGGTTGTGGGGTAGGATCTGTTGGAATTAGATCCTACCTGGGCTTCCTTCTTTATATGTAATAATGTTATTTGGTAAAACACTTGGGGTTTGGTAGAATGAGATTCATTTTCCAAATAACCAAGCCATGACATTTTAATAATTTCTTTCTGTAGACTGTGATCCAGGAGAATATGGTCCAGATTGTACTGAGATCTGTGGTCATTGTACTGGTGGAAGAGATCAATGCGCAAAGGTTTCCGGTAAATGTCCGCTTATATCATCATCTCCAAGATGTGCACCTGGGTTTAAAGGAACTTATTGTAAATATAGTGAGTAGTACAAAATTTTTCTCTTTTAACAAAGTGTGAGCTCGATAATTTCAGCAGATTTGCATGTAGACCATAATGATATCAGCATAACGGAATTCCTATCACGTCTATTTTAGTTAGTATTATAGTTACACGGATAGGCGTCTACCGAAGGTCTTCAAAGGGTTCGTCACCTGTCACAAGCAACTTGGTTGATAGTAAAGCCCCTTAACGGAATGTTTTACTCAATTCAAATATGCTTCTGTCGTGGAGATGTGTACTTAAAAATGAAGTGTGCCAAATATTTCTTGCCAGTGAAAACCAGAAAGTATAATTTTTTTAAATTTCTGTCTTATTCCCAAGCAGCTGGACGCTGCCATTTTTCTGACTAGGCTGACGTAATTTGGTGCTCAGAGCACCACATAGAATTCTAAAGTACGCCAAAGATCAAGGCCTCCGATGTCATCATAATGAATTGAACAGGGAACAGACGGAATATCGATTTTTATATGAGCATACATTTAACATTGAACATATGAACACATTTCACTCCTGTATTAGAATGCTGAATGGTATTAAATTTTAACAATGGACACCTCGATCATTCTGTGGAAGTCGTGTTGGGCAAATCTCCAAATGACGCTCTAATCCTTAATACGGCGACATCAGTTCTAGCAGACTCGTTTTTGTGTAGTACCGACTATGGCGAATATGGCAGTGACCAAATGCTCGGGAATAAGACACAGAAATGAATAAAATAATGATTTTGCGACGTAATTTGCAAGCGATATTTGATACACTTCATTTTTATCGAGCCCGTAGCTTTAGCTGCGGAACGTTCGATATAGGTGCCACAATGATGTCCGTCTGTCTATCTGTCTGTCTATCTGCAGGACCAAGTAAATGTTAAAGTTTTGGAATCGGCCCCACCCTCTATCTCCTAAACTAAGCTTCGCCCGACCCCATACCCTCATACAGCCCAGGGGCTTAGATCATGCTACACTTATTCAACCCATCAACTACCCTCGGGGAGCATGTCCCCACCCCTGGGGCACCGACTCCCATCTTCTGTCTCCTAAACTAAGCTTCGCCCGACCCATACCCTCATATAGTCTGGGAGCTTAGATCATGCTACACTTCTTCAATCCATCCACTACCCTTAGGGAGCATGTCCCCACCCTTGGGGCATCGAGCCCCACCCTCTGTCTCTTAAACTAAGCTTCACCCGATCCCATACCCACATATAGTTTGAGAGCTCAGATCATCCTGTACACTTATTCAACCCATCCACTACCCTCGGGAGCATGTCCCCAACCCTGGGGCACCGAGTCCAGCCTATATCGTCTAAACTAAGCTTCTTCCGACCCCATACTATCATGTTTTTTCCGCAGCTTACCTGATCATACACTTATTCAAACCATGCACTAGCTGACCGGTATTCTACTTTATCAATAGTGAGATATCAGCCCTGTGTTGCCAAACTACTTCTTGCCGGAGATATCTCACTAAACCCCGGGCCGCCAAACTACAAATTCCCCTGCTCATTGTGTACTAAACCAGTGAAAAGAAATCAGAAAGGAGTTTATTGTGATTGGTGCGAGAAATGGACACACGCTAAATGTGAGGGTAGCTATCGCAGATCATTCACTGCATACGGTTAAATCACCGAAAATATGAATTTGTAAGGCATGTTCCATGCTTCAACTTCCTGGATTCCTTCTTGAACAGCTACCGGACATTATACTGAATCAATCACAAACCAAATTAATATTCAGAAGATATCAAAAAGGCTCAAAAATTGACCATATAAACATAAATAGTATTTCGGGCCATAGAATTGCGCACAGCTATGGAACTAAAACCCCTTGACGGGCTTGGCGTTTTCAGAAACTAAATCCTTGACAATACTGTCTCTGACAGCGAAATTGAAATTAATGGCTACACCATTATATCTAGAAAGGACAGAGTCTGGGGTGGTGGCGGTGTACTGTGCTATGTCGCCAATCATATTCGTGCCACGGATAAATCTGATCAAATCGACAAGGAGATCGAAATGACTCTTACCGAAATAAAACTACCCTCAACTTCGCCTATTTACATTGGCACATTTTATAGACCACCCAAATCGAATTCCGATTACCTGGTCTTATTCTCTACTGAACTTAATAAACTGTCTGGTCATGAATTTTATGTATTGGGAGATACCAACTGTGACACACTAGCCAGACCTCAACTTTCCCATACGCAAGAACTACTTAGTGTACTTAGTGATCACAACTGTGAACAATTAATCAAAAAAGCGACCAGAGTGACTCCAACGACCAAATCATGTATTGATCACATCATTGTTAACAAACCAGACAAGGTGACAGACAGTGGAGTTATTCCCCTTGGAATATCTGATCATGATATGGTATTTCTGGTGAGGAAAGGCAAAGTTCCGAAACCCGTACCGAGATATATTACATCTCGTAATTTCAAAAACTTTGTCGACTCAGCATTCATAAATGATGTCAAAGCCATACCCTGGTATATCATTAGTATTTTTGACTCGGTTGACGATAGCTGGAATTTCTTCAAAACTCTATTAATGGAAATTATCGACAAACACGCGCCAGTTGTTACTCGGCGTGTGAGAGGAGATCCCGCTCCTTGGATAACGGATGATATCAGAGAGCAAATGTACCAACGAGATTACTGGCGCAATAAGCGTAACAAAAGACAGAGCCCGGAAGATGACCTCAAGTACAGAAATTTAAAAAACTCTGTGAGAAAATCTATTTTTCAAGCGAAAAAAGACTATTTTGACGGACTTATTGCAGAAAATCTAAACAAGCCTGAACAATTCTGGGCGACAGTAAAGAAACTTATACCATCGGATAAACGGGCTAACGTTAAGGAACTGCGTCAGGAAAACCAAACGCTAATTGAAAATAAAAGTATAGCGAACACCCTCAATAAGTATTTCTCAACCATAGGCTCTAATCTTGCAGCTAAATTTAGCTCCAACTCAACGACTGATCCCGCTCAATGTTCATTGCCTACAGTTAATTCAATCTTTAAATTCTCGATACTATCTGTTAATGAAGTAGGCAAGTTACTTACTGGCCTTGATCCCCGAAAATCTGCAGGACTAGATGGACTCCATGCCAGATTAATCAAATTAGCCGCTGCTGAACTTTCATATCCGCTTCAGTATATTTATAATAGATCTCTGACTACTGGAGAGATCCCCACAGAATCATATTTTTTAATAAATGTATTGTTATTTTAAATGATGTGCATTGTCAATGATGTGTAACCTCAAACTATGTGCCACCCTAAAGGGCTCGATCTTTTTGCGAATCTGCATGTTCAGTGAAAAATAGAAACGTATTTGAATTGAGTGAAGCATTCCTTTAAATAGCAGTCTTACATTGAAGTACTACCAGAAAGAAAAAAATAATTGATTGAGATTAGCCACAAAACATGGGTCCTTCAAATTAGTGCCAAAACCGCATGTTAAAAGGTATGAGAAAACCCCAAATCCAAAATGTAGGTGCGGAAAACCGTGTGTTTTGGGCTCTGTATCTTTGGATGGGTAAATTGCCCCAGGTCAGGTGCAATGCAGAAGTACCAAAAATAAAATACATCCACTGCAAGAAATTTTTCAATTGGCATGAAGCACAATGTTATATTGTTTACTCAAATTTTTTTCAAGGCACTGAATCTCATCATTCTCGAGTAACGGGGCCGTAAAGTAGTGCATTTGTGCAAAATAGCTGATAGGTGAAACAATTTCCTATTGTTCCCTATTGTTCTCTGTAAACACATGAGTATGCTGTATCAAGTTGGTTCTGGTTATCGTTTATCTTCATATGTTTATAGAACGAAGTATGAGGTGTTTTCGCCTCAAAATTGACGATTTTGCACGAATGCGCTTCATGCGAATGATGATACTCTTCCCTTGAGACTTTTCTGAGTAATATAATATAATATTGAACTTCATGCCAACTGAACAATTTCTTGTATATGTAATATTTTATTTTTGGCACCTCTACCGCTCCGGTTCTGGGACCATTTACCCATTGAAACATACCTGTATTTATTTAGTTTCCTGTAAGAAGTGTGGTCAACAGTATGTTGGCAAGACCACCCAAAGACTCCATCTTAGGGTGAACGGTCACAGAAAATCCGTTAGGAAAAAGCAATTGCTTATAGGTAAACATTTTTCTGGACCCGACCACGGCTGGGATACTTTAGTATTCAGATCATAGACGTCGCCTATCCATCTACTAAGGATTCCCCCTTTGATTTGAGAGAAAAATCCGAGAGCGGGAATTATTCTGGATGCTAGAACTTGGGCCAGTGTTTCCGTTTGGTTTAAATGATAATGTCAGTGGGTTCGGCAATGCTACACACCGCCGTTCAAATATATCCAACATTACCCAACTATTTAAACCTCATCAACGGAGACAACGCAGCCATGGTTGGCGAAAGTTTAATAGTTCGATGATTCACGATCATACCACTTTAAATTACTTAGTGGGTTTAACTAACGCACCCAATAGTATACATAGCTTACGTACAGTTCTGTATGCGTTACCTCTGAGAGCTTTAAATCAAATAGCCAGAGATATACAACAATCTGCGTCTTCAGAAAATATAATACCATCAAAAATCAGTAAAGTATGTCAAGATATAGCGTATTTTCGGATGTATCGTCCAGTGAACATAATCGAAACATCTCAAGATCGGCTTTTCTTGAAACTCAACTACTTAGATAAAGGACCGGACATCATTAATTTACCTCTAATCCTGAATGATCCAGAGGTACGCAACGCTGTACAAAACTATTTTAAGTTCACAGAACCTCCTTGCATTTCACATAAGTATACTAAATCTATAGCTGCCAAAATATTCAATTACTCCAATGCTGTCAAGGAGTTTGACTGGAACTTATACACGTCAGGAGGCTATAGTTGTGATTGTGAATCATCGAACCATTTCAACCCTATTGACGAGGGCCCTTCAGGAGGTAAAAGCATTTTGGGAAAGATATTGCGCCACTATTTCTAAGAACTCTGACGTGGAATGTATGTGGATATTGAAAAACTCAAAATGTCTTACGGAACTTGATGCTAAAGGTCACATACCGTACCGACATGTATCCACATGGGATTTCTCGACTCTCTATACTACAATCCCTCATCAGGACCTTATTGACCGTAGAAGTTCATTAATAGTATCTGTGTTCAAGAAAACTGATCGTAGATATATTAATGTCGGAAGCCATAAAGCATTCTTTAGCTCGACTACATACAAGAGATATCATTCATGGGATGTTTCTTTGCTTATAGAGTTGCTTGAATTTCTCATTAAAAATATCTATGTGAAATTTGGCAACACGATATATCAGCAGCATATAGGTATTCCAATGGGTACTAATTGGGCACCCCTGTTGGCCGACCTGTATCTGTTCTCTTATGAATATGACTATATGCAGGCGCTTTCAAAAAGCGATCCATTCAAAGCCCGTTCCTTCTCATTCACCAAACGCTATATAGACGATCTTCTCGCTGTGGATAATCGCTATATAAATGACGCAGTGAAGGATATATATCCACCTTCACTGGATTTGAAGGAAACTACAGATAGCCCTACAGGCACATCTTATTTAGATCTCTATCTCTATAAAATGAAGCGGGCATTCTCTCTCGTCGACTTTATGACAAAAGAGATGATTACACTTTCGACATCGTAAACTATCCCTTTCTGGACAGTAATATTCCAGTGGGACCTCCATATGGCGTATACATATCTCGCTTAGTAGCATTTGCTAGATCCTGTGTTAAATGTGACGATTTCAATCAACGTCACAAAACATTGTTGCAGAAACTTATAAAACAGGGCTATTCCACCAAGCGCCTCCACTCAAAGCTTCTCAAATTTGGCGATACATATCGCATGCTGATAGCAAAATACGAACGTAGCGTGCAAGATCTATGGCGCTACGTTTCGTAACTTGTGTCTAATTCCGCTTAACCCGGGGCTAGGGGCCGTATGAACCCATGTACTTCAAGATCCTCATGGTACTCATATGAAGAGTCACAATCAAAGCGTGACTGAGATACATCATTCTTTACATGACGACTTTACAACGAATATTATGGATTAAGAATACTGATCAGCGATACGGATTTGATATTTTTGGAACATCATGATGTCTTGCCGGCATCATTGAAAACTGTTAACCGCTTCTCTCTTGCAGGAAACAAGCTTACGTTTATGTATACTATGATTGTCTTTCTGAATTTGGTGCTAATACTGTTATATGGAATATGAAATAGGTTTTTGGATTATGGACGCGGATATTCTCTAATGGACGACGGCTGGATTATGAATGACGGACTAGACGCTTGTAATTTATCTATACACCATGCAAACATATTGTGACTGGTGCTCTTGATATGGTGAGTGATAAGGATCTGAAATTACTCCTGATGAAAGGACCTAAATATAGAGAGCCAAGAAGAATAAATCTGGAGGCCGACCAGAAGATAGTCCTGTCTGCATTGGAACAGTACGTTATTGATTGGTCTAAGCGAGAAAAAGTTGAACCTACAGATAAACTGAGCCTTTCCAGTCTTATTTCCAGGAGGGGTTGGGACGGGGGAGCGGGATGGGGTAGGGAATATTATTGGAAGCTCATTTATTAGCCATGTACAAGTTTCCGTTTTGTTGAAAGTGACCAAGAGTGATTTTTCGGGGATTTCAAAGGCATAATTCTCTAACTCGGGAGCACTTTGCACCCTCCAACCGTTGAATCTAAAATGCCAACTTTTTTGGTCAGTCTTATCTCAGTATCGAAAGACCAGTAAAACGCATAAATGGCTCTGTTGTGTCTTTTGTTGATTTATATCCCATTTTTAGATGTCGGGGTACTTTTGCTAGGAAATTCATCTTGTTTTGAAAAATTCGACAAATCACCATGTTGTAGCCCCATAAGAAAGTCCTATACTCCCTTAACTCTTGAAATATGATCTTCGGCATATTGTGTTCAATTTCAAACAAGGTAAAAGGGGCATAGGTAGGCTACTCATCTAAGTACGGAATGACCGAATGGATACAATTCGCTAGATCATAACAATGCTTTGAAATTGTATGTATCTTTAAGTATTCTTTGCAAATAATATTGACTGTTATCTGATGGGCTGGCTCAGATTCATTAGAGATTCAACATAATAAAGCAAAATATTGTTCTGTAATTTATCCTAACTGGCTCATAATTCACCTGCCACCATTGCTGGTCACAGCTATACTTTTAATCCCCATAATGTCCTTGGTTGTGAACCATACCGGTACGCAATCCAATTTGATTGCCACATTATAATCACAAGCCTACCCCATTGTCAGTATCATATAATTTATCCCAGACCATATAGGCAGGTCTTTTTTCACATTTCAATAAAGCAATCAGCGAAAATCTGTGGGTTTCCTTAAAGCTTCAGTGACTGAGAAATAAATTGTACTTATATTTCTTTTGGTATATATTCATCTTGGGGAGAGAGAGAGAGAGAATTACGGTTTAATGTCGCGTTCAGCAATCTTGTCATTCAATGCAATGACTTTATGAACGAGGTTCATGAACAGTATCTATCAGCATCAGCCTGATTTATACATAAACGAAAGTAAAACGATGACTAAAATATGGTTGACCGTGGTCCAGCAATCAAACGTTTCACCTGAACCACGTGATCCGTTATACCTGGTCCGCTGGCTGGGTCTGTTTGCTGAGACGTAAGTTCAAAATCAGGGCGCATTGTCTGAAGAAATGTAGCATTTTACATATCGAGGCCGAATCAATTGACAAATAAATTTCTTTTTGTTTAAGAATGTGAGAAAGGAACATTTGGGGCAGACTGTTCAGAGACATGTGGGTCTTGTGCCGGTGGAAAAGATAAATGCGCGAAGGATTCTGGTGAATGTCCTATGATAATCTCATCCCCAAGATGTGCAACTGGATTTAAAGAAAAACTTTGCAAAGTTGGTGAGTAGTTGGTATACGTCAATGATTTTTACCTCTCATTCTAAGCCATTTCCATAACCTGTCGATTTAAAAAAAGCATGCAAAATTAACAGTATCAACTTCGTCAACCAGAACGTATATGGAGCTATATAATTATGCGTTATCTTTGCACAATTATTCTAAATATACTTTTGACACGCCAAACGTCATTGATGTGAAAATTACGCAGCTTAAGATATTATTTTATTCAGCACAAATGGAAATTTGGTTCGGTAAGTAGTCCTTCATTTTTTTCAATATGTCACGAAAAGGACACAATTTATTTATATAAAGAGATATATATGTGTATATAGTGGTACCGGCATCTTCAATTCTTCAGGTTGTGGTCCTAGTGAATATGGCGCAGATTGCACAGGAGTCTGTGGCAAATGTGCGGGAGGACCTCGGGCGTGTTCATCATTTACCGGACTGTGTTCAGGATCACCTGTCTGTTTACCAGGCTACAAAGGAGAATTATGTAAAACTGGTCAGTCATAAAGTTTTCTAAACCATTGTAAGACGTTGTCATCAATTCAGATATATTACAGGGCGTGAATAATTAATATTGCATGGAATTTCGCGCACTCCAACTTACTTCTAAATATAGAAGTCAGGCCGAATGGTAGGCACACTTTGTCATGAGAAACTATAAGTTTTCTCCCTGTTTGGACTACGTCAGCCCAATTCGGAAAGCGTTTTATCTCCCTTGTTCCACCAGGGGCGTATTGGTGAAGAGACCTTCCGGTAGGTACCAAGGCCCTCACAATTAGTTTTAGTAATTAAATAGTCTATTTTTCAAGAAAATTATCTTAATAAAGTACAGGTATACAATATATATTGGTTCATGCAGAAAATATAAACAAACTAGTTTTTCAAACATTTATTCTTGAATAGTTGATCAATATATTATTCCAAATAATTGCGGGTACTTTTGGTAAAAGGCGACTACTTTTTGGAAGCAGCTTTTCCTACCTGTAACCTTAAAGAGCGGCAGTTGTTCAGGGGGAGATAAGACACTTTTCGGAAAGGGCTATAGCGAGAGAAGTCTTATGGGATTGGAGAGATATGTAAGAGGTAGGGAAAGTTGACGTCTGGCGACTAAAATGCAACAATATGACTCCACAGAAACGCTTCTTTCGGCAACTTCACTAGCCAAATCTTTTACATCGCAAATCACTATATGTCAGAGCAACTTGTTATACGTCGATTGGCTAAATAGGATGCTCAAATTCGTAATCTAGAATACGGAGTAATACTTCGGCGCTTTATCGCAGATGTTCATGTGGAGACTATGAAGTAAACACACGACATCTAGCACCGGCTTAAGCGGAACCAGAGAGATAGATATAGAATTTAGGTTTAACGTTCAGCAGTATTTCAGCTATATAGCGACGATCAAACAAAATTCGATATATTCTGACAAAAACAAGTCAACAGCCCAGCAATCCAGAAGTAATCAACACAACACACCAACCTACATACATTACAACTTATGCAATAAACCGATTTCTTTCAAATAACCTAAGATGCAGTCTTCTTTTACCCGACCAAAACGATCTTCTAAAGTTGCTGCTCGATAAATAGAATCTTTCACAATCTTAAAATCTATACAGTCGATAAGTATATGTTTCACTGTGAGATCTTCGTGGCTTCCTTGGGGCTGGCTCTTTTTTAGTAAATGTTCGTGAGTTAATCGTGTATGGCCGAATCTACATCGCCTGATCATAACTTGATCGAAACGTTTCTGGCTGTTTAGCTGAGCATAGACTGTAATTTTTATTTTGAACTCATGAAGTTTGTTATTATTCACAACATCCCATAAAGATTGAAACAGCTTTCTCATATAAGTACAGATAGAGGGTCTGAAATCGACATATTGGGTTCCAACAGGATCAACCTCATTATCTGGGGCGGCTTTAGCCATCTTATCAGCCTCAGTATTACCTTTGATGCCAACGTGACTAGGCAACCAATAAAACACAATATCAATATGTTGATCAAATCCACTGTCATATAATTGTAGAATATTCAAGACGGTTGGATGAGTTGAAGTTCCACTTTCAATCGATTGAAGGCATGACAATGAATCTAAGAATATGACCTATCTTTTCCTTTTAGTGCACCCAATACCTTCCAAAGCCGACAATATAGCTTTTGCTTCTGCAGTGGATACCCCAGCTTGGGAGCTGCTGTGACAGATTAGCTCAATTAACTAACTCATTTGAAGTCTGAATATGGAGGATGTCTGATGAAGTAAACCTCTAAATATTGGGTGAACATGGCAAATACAATAATGCCCAGAAAACCTAACCTGTAATTCCTGAAGTCGTGCGGCTTAAATTCTGCACCAAGACCATAAACCTACATACATTGGTGACAGGTACAGAAGACGGGCCTTGGGGACTAACAGTCCTTCAGCAGAATTCTACTATATACAGATAATAAATTGGTGAGGTTGGAAAAATGACGACTAATTTCAACCATATGACTCCGCAGGAAAGCTACTCTGGGCACCTCGCATTCAAACTTTTATCGCAGTTCATGTGGAATGCACATTCTCCTTCTCCTTCGACACACCCGACTTTCGTTATTTAGTTCCTTAGTTTTTCAACAAATAGACGGATTGCACTAACATTTCACCAGGATGATTATGGGGTCTCTCAGATGAAGTCTCTAATCAGAGGTCATGGTCAGCGTGACCAAAACATTAAAAAAATAATAATTTTTTGTTTGTTTGAGTGAGTATCTGAGCGGAAGGCGAAGCTTCCGAATATAATAATGAGGCGTGTTAGCCTCAGGCGTGTTCATCATTTACCGGACTGTGTTCAGGATCACCTGTCTGTTTACCAGGCTACAAAGGAGAATTATGTAAAACTGGTCAGTCATAAAGTTTTCTAAACCATTGTAAGACGTTGTCATCAATTCAGATATATTACAGGACGTGAATAATTAATATTGCATGGAATTTCGCGCACTCCAACTTACTTCTAAATATAGAAGTCAGGCCGAATGGTAGGCACACTTTGTCATGAGAAACTATAAGTTTTCTCCCTGTTTGGACTACGTCAGCCCAATTCGGAAAGCGTTTTATCTCCCTTGTTCCACCAGGGGCGTATTGGTGAAGAGACCTTCCGGTAGGTACCAAGGCCCTCACAATTAGTTTTAGTAATTAAATAGTCTATTTTTCAAGAAAATTATCTTAATAAAGTACAGGTATACAATATATATTGGTTCATGCAGAAAATATAAACAAACTAGTTTTTCAAACATTTATTCTTGCATAGTTGATCAATATATTATTCCAAATAATTGCGGGTACTTTTGGTAAAAGGCGACTACTTTTTGGAAGCAGCTTTTCCTACCTGTAACCTTAAAGAGCGGCAGTTATTCAGGGGGAGATAAGACACTTTTCGGAAAGGGCTATAGCGAGAGAAGTCTTATGGGATTGGAGAGATATGTAAGAGGTAGGGAAAGTTGACGTCTGGCGACTAAAATGCAACAATATGACTCCACAGAAACGCTTCTTTCGGCAACTTCACTAGCCAAATCTTTTACATCGCAAATCACTATATGTCAGAGCAACTTGTTATACGTCGATTGGCTAAATAGGATGCTCAAATTCGTAATCTAGAATACGGAGTAATACTTCGGCGCTTTATCGCAGATGTTCATGTGGAGACTATGAAGTAAACACACGACATCTAGCACCGGCTTAAGCGGAACCAGAGAGATAGATATAGAATTTAGGTTTAACGTTCAGCAGTATTTCAGCTATATAGCGACGATCAAACAAAATTCGATATATTCTGACAAAAACAAGTCAACAGCCCAGCAATCCAGAAGTAATCAACACAACACACCAACCTACATACATTACAACTTATGCAATAAACCGATTTCTTTCAAATAACCTAAGATGCAGTCTTCTTTTACCCGACCAAAACGATCTTCTAAAGTTGCTGCTCGATAAATAGAATCTTTCACAATCTTAAAATCTATACAGTCGATAAGAATATGTTTCACTGTGAGATCTTCGTGGCTTCCTTGGGGCTGGCTCTTTTTTAGTAAATGTTCGTGAGTTAATCGTGTATGGCCGAATCTACATCGCCTGATCATAACTTGATCGAAACGTTTCTGGCTGTTTAGCTGAGCATAGACTGCAATTTTTATTTTGAACTCATGAAGTTTGTTATTATTCACAACATCCCATAAAGATTGAAACGGCTTTCTCATATAAGTACAGATAGAGGGTCTGAAATCGACATATTGGGTTCCAACAGGATCAACCTCATTATCTGGGGCGGCTTTAGCCATCTTATCAGCCTCAGTATTACCTTTGATGCCAACGTGACTAGGCAACCAATAAAACACAATATCAATATGTTGATCAAATCCACTGTCATATAATTGTAGAATATTCAAGACGGTTGGATGAGTTGAAGTTCCACTTTCAATCGATTGAAGGCATGACAATGAATCTAAGAATATGACCTATCTTTTCCTTTTAGTGCACCCAATACCTTCCAAAGCCGACAATATAGCTTTTGCTTCTGCAGTGGATACCCCAGCTTGGGAGCTGCTGTGACAGATTAGCTCAATTAACTAACTCATTTGAAGTCTGAATATGGAGGGTGTCTGATGAAGTAAACCTCTAAATATTGGGTGAACATGGCAAATACAATAATGCCCAGAAAACCTAACCTGTAATTCCTGAAGTCGTGCGGCTTAAATTCTGCACCAAGACCATAAACCTACATACATTGGTGACAGGTACAGAAGACGGGCCTTGGGGACTAACAGTCCTTCAGCAGAATTCTACTATATACAGATAATAAATTGGTGAGGTTGGAAAAATGACGACTAATTTCAACCATATGACTCCGCAGGAAAGCTACTCTGGGCACCTCGCATTCAAACTTTTATCGCAGTTCATGTGGAATGCACATTCTCCTTCTCCTTCGACACACCCGACTTTCGTTATTTAGTTCCTTAGTTTTTCAACAAATAGACGGATTGCACTAACATTTCACCAGGATGATTATGGGGTCTCTCAGATGAAGTCTCTAATCAGAGGTCATGGTCAGCGTGACCAAAACATTAAAAAAATAATAATTTTTTGTTTGTTTGAGTGAGTATCTGAGCGGAAGGCGAAGCTTCCGAATATAATAATGAGGCGTGTTAGCCTCAGGCGTGTTCATCATTTACCGGACTGTGTTCAGGATCACCTGTCTGTTTACCAGGCTACAAAGGAGAATTATGTAAAACTGGTCAGTCATAAAGTTTTCTAAACCATTGTAAGACGTTGTCATCAATTCAGATATATTACAGGACGTGAATAATTAATATTGCATGGAATTTCGCGCACTCCAACTGACTTCTAAATATAGAAGTCAGGCCGAATGGTAGGCACACTTTGTCATGAGAAACTATAAGTTTTCTCCCTGTTTGGACTACGTCAGCCCAATTCGGAAAGCGTTTTATCTCCCTTGTTCCACCAGGGGCGTATTGGTGAAGAGACCTTCCGGTAGGTACCAAGGCCCTCACAATTAGTTTTAGTAATTAAATAGTCTATTTTTCAAGAAAATTATCTTAATAAAGTACAGGTATACAATATATATTGGTTCATGCAGAAAATATAAACAAACTAGTTTTTCAAACATTTATTCTTGCATAGTTGATCAATATATTATTCCAAATAATTGCGGGTACTTTTGGTAAAAGGCGACTACTTTTTGGAAGCAGCTTTTCCTACCTGTAACCTTAAAGAGCGGCAGTTATTCAGGGGGAGATAAGACACTTTTCGGAAAGGGCTATAGCGAGAGAAGTCTTATGGGATTGGAGAGATATGTAAGAGGTAGGGAAAGTTGACGTCTGGCGACTAAAATGCAACAATATGACTCCACAGAAACGCTTCTTTCGGCAACTTCACTAGCCAAATCTTTTACATCGCAAATCACTATATGTCAGAGCAACTTGTTATACGTCGATTGGCTAAATAGGATGCTCAAATTCGTAATCTAGAATACGGAGTAATACTTCGGCGCTTTATCGCAGATGTTCATGTGGAGACTATGAAGTAAACACACGACATCTAGCACCGGCTTAAGCGGAACCAGAGAGAGATATAGAATTTAGGTTTAACGTTCAGCAGTATTTCAGCTATATAGCGACGATCAAACAAAATTCGATATATTCTGACAAAAACAAGTCAACAGCCCAGCAATCCAGAAGTAATCAACACAACACACCAACCTACATACATTACAACTTATGCAATAAACCGATTTCTTTCAAATAACCTAAGATGCAGTCTTCTTTTACCCGACCAAAACGATCTTCTAAAGTTGCTGCTCGATAAATAGAATCTTTCACAATCTTAAAATCTATACAGTCGATAAGAATATGTTTCTCTGTGAGATCTTCGTGGCTTCCTTGGGGCTGGCTCTTTTTTAGTAAATGTTCGTGAGTTAATCGTGTATGGCCGAATCTACATCGCCTGATCATAACTTGATCGAAACGTTTCTGGCTGTTTAGCTGAGCATAGACTGCAATTTTTATTTTGAACTCATGAAGTTTGTTATTATTCACAACATCCCATAAAGATTGAAACAGCTTTCTCATATAAGTACAGATAGAGGGTCTGAAATCGACATATTGGGTTCCAACAGGATCAACCTCATTATCTGGGGCGGCTTTAGCCATCTTATCAGCCTCAGTATTACCTTTGATGCCAACGTGACTAGGCAACCAATAAAACACAATATCAATATGTTGATCAAATCCACTGTCATATAATTGTAGAATATTCAAGACGGTTGGATGAGTTGAAGTTCCACTTTCAATCGATTGAAGGCATGACAATGAATCTAAGAATATGACCTATCTTTTCCTTTTAGTGCACCCAATACCTTCCAAAGCCGACAATATAGCTTTTGCTTCTGCAGTGGATACCCCAGCTTGGGAGCTGCTGTGACAGATTAGCTCAATTAACTAACTCATTTGAAGTCTGAATATGGAGGGTGTCTGATGAAGTAAACCTCTAAATATTGGGTGAACATGGCAAATACAATAATGCCCAGAAAACCTAACCTGTAATTCCTGAAGTCGTGCGGCTTAAATTCTGCACCAAGACCATAAACCTACATACATTGGTGACAGGTACAGAAGACGGGCCTTGGGGACTAACAGTCCTTCAGCAGAATTCTACTATATACAGATAATAAATTGGTGAGGTTGGAAAAATGACGACTAATTTCAACCATATGACTCCGCAGGAAAGCTACTCTGGGCACCTCGCATTCAAACTTTTATCGCAGTTCATGTGGAATGCACATTCTCCTTCTCCTTCGACACACCCGACTTTCGTTATTTAGTTCCTTAGTTTTTCAACAAATAGACGGATTGCACTAACATTTCACCAGGATGATTATGGGGTCTCTCAGATGAAGTCTCTAATCAGAGGTCATGGTCAACGTGACCAAAACATTAAAAAAATAATAATTTTTTGTTTGTTTGAGTGAGTATCTGAGCGGAAGGCGAAGTTTCCGAATATAATAATGAGGTCAGGGTCAAAGGACAGTATTACAAATATGGCCAAAAAATCGAAAATCATTGAAATTCAACAATGACGATATGCCATTTCTGAAATTGTAAAACGTCAAGCAGCCCAAGATCAACGTAACATTGCATCAACACCACCAACCCCCCCCCCCTTCCGAAGGAATCCCAGCAAATTGTTGAAAAATAGGTCTTCGCTAATCATTGTCCAAGGATGTAGTTTATGAACAAACTTCAGAAATACACAGCGTCTATTGCCACCAATAATTCTATTGAGTTCAAACGGTCAACGGTCGATGTCAAGTGAGATAATAAAATGAGAAAACAATTCAAATCACATTTTTGTGAATGGATGCCTTAGTGGAAACGATCTGTCGCGTACCAAGATGAAGGTAAAAACTTAAATGACCAAGGCTGCTAAACAACATCAACTCACTAAACTTGAAAGTATCCTAGATTATGTTTTATTGAAGTAGTCCATAGCGCCCATTTGGCTCTTGTTATACATTGAGATAGCTATTTTGTTTTCACGTCTCTTATGCGCACATTTTGCGCAGCTACATACGTCCAATTTTATATATTTTGAAAGAGGGAGACATTGTCGTCAGATGATACAAATAGCTCAGCTTGAAGATAACAAGAGAATGGCCCTCACTTATCACTGTTACCAGTCTCTAGGAATTGTTATTTTAGGGTAAATTTTGGCTATTCTAAATTTGTCAATATTGCACCTGTATTTATGAATGATTGACATCACGTTCATATATTTATCAAAATTCAACTCTTGGTATGGCGAAAAGATGTCATATACTAGTAACACCGTATTGTACAGGATATACCTTTTGCGCGCCAGTCGAAACTTCACATAGTAGTTGTTAGACTTGGAACTAATGCATATCCCCTGAGGAAGTCGATTGGTGGAAAACTTTGGTGGCCATATTGGATTTTTTGTGAAAATAGTCTATGACCTCCGGAACCTGTAAAAAACAGGTTTCTATAAAAAAATACGACACTGGTATGTGACGAGATGAAGAGATATTGGGACAGAGTGAATAGTATAACGCCAATTTACCTCGAGATAATATTACGTTTTTCAGAGTGTGACAGAGGGAAATTTGGTGAAGCTTGTGAACAAAACTGTGGTCAGTGTGCAAATGGAACAACTCAATGTGCCACAGATTCTGGGAAATGTCCTTCAGCAATTCCAAGATGTGCAACTGGATATAGAGGAGAACTCTGTAAAGAAAGTAAGAACTTTGAGTATCTGAACAATACATGTCGTTTGAATTTCAATTTGAGACCCTGCCTAATTTTGAGCCAACACAATACAATAAATACTTGTACATGACTTTTGTATTAAATAAAAATAATTCCTAGATATGCATATGTACTTCCGTCAACGTCGCAGGAAATATAAAAAATAAAACTGCGGACGGGGAAACATGCAACTGAATCTATGGTATATGTTAGCAAGTATGTAAAGAAGTCCTCGTTATTTTGGTGTGATTGTTTGTTTACTTGCAGACTGCACTTCTGGTGAATACGGTGCGGATTGCACAGAAAGCTGCGGTCAGTGTGCGCCGGGACCTGCGGCATGTTTATCAACAACTGGAATATGTTCAGGATCACCAGCATGTTTACCAGGCTACACAGGAGATTTCTGCAAAATCGGTGAATAATAATACTACTGAAACACCATTTACACTCTCCACTAACTAAGAAGTTTTTTTATAATCAATTACAAATTCATAACAAATTAACCTTTTGCAGATCTGAGAACCAAACTTTGGGAGAATGCAACTAAATTTCCACACCTGAAGCCCAGTACTACTTGTCAGTCGTGATACTTGAACGAGATACTCAATTATCACACTATCGCCATTGCTGAATCCAAACCGAGGCTACGTGACAGATACATCGCATTTCAGCGCGCGTGGTGCTGTTATGCGACAGTTGAGATTGAACGAGAGCATCCTGGCGTCATCAAAGAGCATCACGAAGTAGAATAATAACGTTCTCTGGCATTACTATCTAAATATGACTTTACAACATAAATATCACCTAACACGTGTGTAGCAAAAATTACATCATATTACATTTACCAGGGTGCATGGTCTATCATACTGCAAAGCTCAATTTCGAGTTCGAGGAATTGTCATTTCTCAATTTATTGCAGTTTTCTTCTTCAAGCTCTTTCTCTTCGTAGCCTCGTTTTGTGCACGTACGACTGTGGGGCTATCGTCGCTCACGTCCATGTACGCACGATACTACTATCGAAAAACGTTCATTCTTGCAATCCGTAATGATGATAAAAATAGATAACTCGTATCAGACAAACGTGGTGAAAGAATGGTAGTAGAGACTCGAGGTCACGACCAGTTCGTGCTCATCTTGCCAAGCTTGGACACAAAAGTAGGGAATTTGTTTTAGCAAATGATTGATATCAGCTCTCAAATGAGAGATTAAATCCCATTCTACAAGGTTGTACAGCTGGAATGGAACTATGATGGTCAACGACGCGCGGCGGAAAATTACGCGCGCACAACACTGCACTCCGACCTTTTCCGAAGGCACGCAACATACCCCTGGACAGATATGACGACCTTGTGCTCTAATATTTAGACTCACGTATGTTTACCATTCACTAATAAAAACTCTGTGACGAAAATAGCCGCAAATTCGAACGAACCAATCAGATGACGCCATCAACGCATGTATGATGTGAATTGTAGCATTTCTGTAGGCTGCTTCACTGACATCACCGAAAACTGTTGATGGGATCACTTTTAAATACATATTTGGTTTAGGTATCGACAGCTCAAATAGTCGTAAATTCGTTCTGGTCGTGGCTGCCTAAAACATTTCGAAAACTGGAGCCGATATCATGTACGACTTCATGGTGTCAAGAGAGAGACAACTGTTCGTACTGATAGTATTACCACTTTGATCTCATATCTTCCCATCATCATCTATTATTATTATTTAATGTATCCACATCGTCGATTAGCACACTGAAAGACCTGAAAAGCATAAAAAACATATTCATGGTGGACCATATTGCCAGGTTGAGACTTAAACCAGGATTTGGCATACGAACCATATACGATTAGTTGCCCTGGAATAACATGTAAGTTATATTGCAGAATGTCCGGATGGTTTGTATGGCACGGGCTGCAGTAACACATGCGGGGCGTGCAAGGGTGGAAATTCTACTTGCAATCACGTGAATGGAGAGTGTCCAAGTTGCGAGCCTGGACTGACTGGCAGCTTATGCGACAAATTAGGTATATCAACTTCATTTATGCTGCACGTAAACAATTTTTCAATGGAATCTTTGCATGAAATTTGATGTCAATTTGATCTTGGCTGTTGAGGATTCTAGGGAATTATTTGTAGTTTCTGACTTGATATTACTCAAGCTCTATTATTATTTATTCTCTCTCTGCCCTGACTGAGCGGCCTTACTTTCCCACTCAGTATATATGACGAGCAATATCTATTTCTATGGTCAACTATTCCGCTTCATGATATATCTGATCGCTTTGACCCAATTTCACATCGCCAGTCACGTGTGTATCCTGACACAGGTTTGATCGCCCTGACCATATTGTTCTGAAAGTGCACCATATCTGACCATTTCATGAATCGTATCAATGTGTTGACCAGACAATTGCTGAACTGAATGGCCATTCTTGTGACAGTACAGGGTTATCGGAAAATGTTTTACCCTGAGATGTCCAGTTAAAATATCTCACAGCTAATTACGTGCGGTATAATGCTCGCAAATACAACCCACGTTACATAGCATCTATCCAAAATTGTTTCCAGATGATAAGGTCAGGGGCCAAGACATCGTGGTAAAATGGTATCATTTCCCACACTCAGAAGTAAAGAAATCTGTGGGCATAAATAGTGACCGATGAATCAACATCACCAGAGCGAGACGAAATGTTCACCGAAATACGACGCATTTAGGCAACTCTTATAGCAAATCAAATCGAAAATGAGATAGTACGAGATGCAAACGTAAGCTGTTGGGTTCCGCTACACGTAGAACAAATTTGAGGCCCTCGCGCTTAATTTGGCCGTGTTCGACAGTGAGTTCCTGTCGGGAAGTGTGGAAAATCCCTTGATTCTCCATACAAATATGTCCCCGCGACAAGATATCGACGCATGTAATGCTCAGAACCATCTTCAGATTGTCAACTACATGAAGTCATATCATCATATCCACCAGTGCATGTATAAGAATATATTTCATGGATAACGCTCTCTCCTTATGTGTGTACGTAAGTTTGCGGTTTCTTACTAAAGGAAAACGATAAACCGCAAATGGATCAATGCATTATGCCTCGCTCTTCAACATGTTCTGCTATTTTCAGGAACATCGCCCCCAAATCCAGAATCCAATCAAGCCACCATCATCGGAGTAGTGGTTGCTGCAGTCGTTGCCTTAGTAGTAATTGGAGTCGTTATATTTTTTGTGTTGTAAGTGCATGCCGCTCTTCAGATCTGTAAATTATTTGGCACGGGGAGAGCGGGCGGTGCGCTGGTTACATTTGACATATCTATCATATCAAATCCTGTAGGAAAGCTGTATCGATCAATGATTAAGGCGGTTCCAGACAATTTGAAAACAAAATTTTTCTTATATTTCAACAAGAGGTAGCCCAAACCTTAACATCTAAAATAAAGCATAAATCCAGGTGTCACCAGGATTATTTTTACATAATCGAGGAATTTATATGGTCTACTAGAATGGGTTAACCATAAATTAATATATGGGATTAGATACGAATTTTATGAAAAATGCCTTTATTTTTTATAGAAGGTAAAATGTCATTTTCTCTAAAATGCCTCAATATACTTATGGAACAATGCGGAATCGGAAAATCTAACAAAAATCGGGGGTGACTTCCCTTCAAGATAGTATAGCACCAACATGGGAAAATCCATGATCATGAGGCCAAATTAACCTGATTTCGGTAATTCAGTTTGCCAGCGTTCTTTCGTTGAGGTCGCATTGCCTTAAAATTGGAAAACACATTATCCAATTCAAAAATCCTTTCCGAACTGTTCTCTTAAATGCATATATTTTCCTTTTCCATTAAACTTCCTTTAAATATCGCTGTTTTGGTAGATGCGCAGAAACATGCGCAGTAAGCGTAAAATTGGATTTGTCGGGAACCTCCATGAACACGAGATGAACGGTTAGATGTGTCCAATTATACATTAATCTGTCCGAATTGTAGTTGCCTATAACGGAGGCACAAACGTGCTCGAGGAGAACAACCTGCCAAAAATAAATGTATTTTCAAGATAGTGTATGATATCCAAAAGGGCACGTTACGCCCATTGGGGGTCGAGATTTTTATTTTTTGTTTATAGGGCGGAAGAACCTGAAATTAATTACACCATGATAGCTATGAGATCCGGGGAAATGACAAAGAAAAAAACAGTTAACACCCAAATGGGACCCGGGAACATGAAACATACATTTTAAATGTTATATCATGTGTAGGTCTATATATAGCTGCGGAGTCATGAGGGTGATAACAGATTAGAAAAACATCCAACGCCCAGGCTGTCATGATGAAAGTTAGGATAGGATACTAACTTTTGAGTATGAAATTTCCTCAGAAATCTAGATTACATTAATAGAGATGCGCCAGGCATATGATGTGTGTGTCTGTTATGTATGTTTGTCAGACAAAGAATCCTTAAAAACTTTTGGGTAGTTGAAAAATGTTTTTATTTTTGTCTTTGTGTACATGAATTAAAATATCACATTATAGTATATAATTTAGGTTCAGCTGTCAGAGAAAACAAATGTTCACCTAGTAATTATTTTGGATCGTACTTGTAGGGAATGGTCTTGTACATTTCGTATGTCCATGTTGCGTCCGGTAACAATGTGATGGCGTTCCAGTCAAATCTACTGACATTCATAAGCCAGCCGTTGCCCATTTCTGCGTACATAATGGACTATATGAGCATCAAACCGCGATCGTTATATGTTCACTGTTCAATTATAGTCTAATCCACCTTTCAGTAAACGCCGCAGGAATTCCAAGAAAGAAACAGAAGAGCCAGAAATTGAATTTCACGCAGGTTCGTACATTCAAGATTCCAAAATTATCTTCATATAGTTATGAGCATTTGTTCAAATATTTCAAGATGAATAATGCAATTTCTAGATCAGATTTTTAACTCATTTTTACCCCTCAACCCATAGGCTGTGGGATCTTGTCGTTGCCATGTACGAACGTCCATCCGTCTGTCCGTCCGTCAACATGTATTTTTGTTCGCTGTATATCTGTAGATCTATGAAGTCAGGCCTGAACAAACTTTGGTGAGAGCTTCCTGTATGGTGACTGATGACATGATTAGGTTTTCACATGGCTTTTATGATTTTTAGTTATTTTTTATTGTTTATCGATGCTCACCTTGTGCACTGCTATCTATGCCCATCGGGAACCATTGGTTGTATGTTGCATTGTGACTTTAGGGTTCCCTGATTTCAAGAAGCCCTGTGTAGAGGTCAATTCGAGATTCAGACCATCTGAGGAATGCCCATTGGGAACCCTTGGTTGTATGTTGCATTGTGACTTGTGAAGGTTCCCTGATTTCAGGGAGCCCTGTGTTGCGGTCCATTCGAGATTCAGGCCATCTGAGAAATTTTATCATTGGACGAAACCTCGAGGCTTTAAATTAATTCACAAAACCTGTTACTGCAGGCTCTGGTAGTTTAATTCCTCAGCAAGTATGCCAGTAAAGTTTTTGGAGGGTTAGCAGATTCGAGATGTGACAGGGGCAGTGGCGTCTAATTCTTTTAGGCTTGTATTCAAGAATATCTTTAATTTGAAAACAAACCTTTTTACTGCTTCTTTATTGAAAACATGATTCTCAGTTGCTTCTCAATTCACACATTATTGTGATATATGGGCGGCATGTCTGGATACGGTTTAGAGTCATTATAACCAAGAGTATCCGAGATATTACCTCTCTAACCAATTCTTAGATGGCCTTCGATACGCTAATGGCATGCAACAAGTATACAGTTGGCAAAAACAGTTTGGGTACGGTTTTCGACAGTTTCCAACCAACCAACGTGATAACTGTGGTACATATTTTAGCCTATTAAATTTCATTTTGGTGGCTTAATAGCACCATGCATGCATGTGTGCTAAACTGAAAGTAAAAATCCAACTTCTTGTTGGACAGTCGAGCGGGATAAAAGTGAAATTATTGAAAATGAAACAATACACTAGTAGGTATGTTTTCGCCTATTGGTTGGCTGATAAAGGAAGAAAATCTATATTTTGTGTGTTGCATGCTTCTATGGGACCATGCAGTCAGACTGTTGTTGTTAGTTCTTTGCTGGTAAACTATTGGTCCGTAGATATTTCTGCCCACTGCCAACATATAATTTTATCGAGCGAAGGAGAGCAAGCAGCACTGAAGTGAATAAGCAGTGAGAGATTTGAGTTCCACCAGAGATTCAGGCTGTTTCCATGCAATACTGTCCACCACTAACCAATATTTGAAAGATTAGATGCATTTCACAGCTTTAACTTTCACAATTTCACGGTGTCGAAATAATACAATCATCAAAATTTCTTTTTATTACTATTTTAAGCGATTACCAAGAATGGGCATATGTTGTGGGTGTCCCGACTATTTCATTTTGAGCAGTCAGCTGTCGCAATTATTTGTTACCGGTACAACATAATGTTTTTATTTTCTTAACCGAACATGTTACGGTATCTTGGAAATTCTAGGTTAGGATGGCCTATTTCTGGCTTGACTCAGATCAATTTTGAGGTTTGCATACCTCGAGCTTTTGCCCACAGTCCCCCTCCCAATAATAATGATAATGGTGTGCATATGTCAATCAATGTGTTTCTATGCCAATAACCTCTCATCCCACTTGCTCATGCATGATCTTCCCTTACCACTGATCAAGCTATACTTTCATGCATGTTGTAATCCCGCCACAGCGCCCGCGTTAAAACATTTTATGCAAAGTCTATTATATATACGGTACATATATCACGCGAACGGTCACCATTTATATCCTACATGACCAGAAAAAAAGAGTCGGGCTGAGGGGTCGGCGCACATTTTAGGTGCTTGCAATTCATGTAATATCAAGTTTGTCACTTGTCGCAGTTGTTGCGAGACAAACATCTATTTTATTTATGTATAATGTTGGCCCATGCTGTCGACAGGAACAGCTACAAAGGACGCATAGCTGAGATACATGATTCTGATGGTGAACGTTTCGTCCCCGAGGCCCGCCCCCTGTACAGACCTTTTGATCTTTGATATATGTTGGCATTTGTGGGAAGTTGATGCTGGGTCGACATCGGGCCTTACAGACTAGTCTTTTGTGTTGTATGCAGTCATTTTCATCTGACGACGATACAGCTCACCAATTCCCAGTGTACGAGTTGTCACAGCGAAACAGCTCACCAATTACCAATATATGAGTTGTCAGAGCATTTCCATCATATCTCTATGGATTTGTATGTAATACCGCTTATGCCGGTGCTAGGGGCCGTGTGGTCATATCATCCAAGTTACTACATGAACAGGTACAATAAAAGCGTACCCGAGACACAACACATATCACGAATCGTTAGATTCTTGCTATGTGCTTTAAAATAAGTTAACCGGAAGACTATACTGTGAAGTCATGTGAATCTGTGAGTATGTCGGCACCTCTTCCCACTTCCCTTTTATGTGTTGTAACATATCATCCCAGGAATCATTTTTGTTCTTAGATATGCAGTCAGAATATTGGCCTGTTGGGTCATATGACTTCTTGTCGTAATCATACAAACGCTGTGATTGTCTATAAGTGCATACTGGTAACATTTTTAGAACAGACAGGAAATGTGTTTTCCCAGTGTTCCATATTTCTCTGTACACAGACACAAGGCTGATATATGACAAGTGACTTTACTGTACATTTGTAACAGAAACATCAACACGTGGAATTGATTCTGTTGTAGTTGTTCAACGAGATGGGAACACAGGCCCTCCTCGAGATGTAGGTCAGGCAAGACATGGTACGGAGTATTACAACGTACCAGCGTTTGGTACAGATTCTTCCGCCGTTTCTGCAGATCAACTCGAGGCGTATGTACGAGAAAAGCGGACCAAAGACGGACTGATCACCGAGTACGAGGTTAGTAATTCCGTGATGAAGACTGCAGTGCCGTGGTTATATGGTATCCATATTAAACTTGATAAGAGAAAAGACGGATATATTAACACAATGTAGCAGGTATCATTTTTATTAAAAGAAAAAAGTCAGCACTGTATATTCCGTCATAATACGATCTCGGCCATAATGGTTGGAACATCGTCCAAGTTTCATAACACTGACACAACGATCCAGTCCTGGCGAATAATTTTTCCCTGTTTTAGATATTGGAGAATATCCGGAGAATATCTGTTTTATTGAGCTTTGATCAATGGAAACTCCACTTCCAACTGCATAGAGTTTACGGAGTAAACAGCCCTAGACGTAAACTCACGGTGTACGGTACCACAAGTGTGCCATGGACTTGAAATTCGAGTCCAAATCTATCATTAATACTTTTCAATATGTTATAGGTGCTTCATTGTTCGCTTCCCATGCTTGTCCGTAGACATTACCCGACCGCAATTGAACACAATATTAAAACACGGTTACCCGCATATATGTCTGAAACGCACCCCAGTGGCATTTGTTGAGAGGTAAATTTTATCCATAGCACTGTATTGCATCCAAACTTCTTTGGCAACTCTCTTTCTTGTATGCAGTCGTTACTGCACCTTTATTACCCACGACGTCGAGCTTAACTCTCCCACTACATATTTGACAAAAATATCATAGTTCGACAGCAGCAACACCATCATCCAAACGCATACCATATACCAGATATTGTCGTAACGCAGTCTACACAAAACGTTACCGCTGGCGTTGCTGACCTAACGTGGACCCGCCTGTAATTGTACTCCATTTACAGTGGTAACTCGAACGTACTAACGATAACTGGTTAGACATCTTGTATTTCATTTCCGAAGCCCTTCTGGATCACAAAGAACACCTGAGCAGCTTAGCCGTGCAGTTTGACAAAGGTTCTTCGCAATGTAGAACTGATGCAATTATAAGCTGCATTTCTGACATGTTGACCATCTGCAAATTGTACGGTAGTCAGTCAGTGAGTCCATCCGAATCCTTTCGTCTGCAAAATAAGGAGAACCGTTGATATTAGAACCTTGATTTTTTGCATGAAAGTGCATTAGGGGACTGTTACCAGCAAATTCTGAGCTGACCTACTTTCGATGAAAATTTCTGGTGATTGTTGATGAAAATCACTGATGTTTCTGACTTGGGCAATGCCCATCTTAATATAGGCAGGATTTCAACTGAGGGTGGGGATTTCCAAGAGTTTAGTTCGCGTCGGAGTCCTAATGCCTACCCTACTTCGTAGGTCCTGTGTGACGTTAGTTACACTGCTAATGTCTGGATAATGCACCCATTCGAATAGCACACCCAGGCGTCAGATGTCGATGTTCGATGCCGATGCGCAACATATCCAGACATAACCAATACACCTAATGTGGACGCCAACAGTTATTTTATTCGAACATATAACCATAGTCACTACAGTTTACCACAGTCACTTACATCCAGAAAAAATCCCTTTACATTCGGCTCAAAGATCCGGGCAAAAAGTGATGATGGGGCATCTGAAATAGTACGCTATCCGAGTTTTAATGCAGTTAGATTGTTGATCTCAAACGATTCGCCAAAAGTTCCGGAACTGCCCTGAAGTGTCAATAATTGGAAAAAAATGGACTATGTTCCAACTAGTATGTCCGAGAATATATTATACGACCGAAGGGACTGACATAGTTTCCAGGACTATATAGGCTAATTATATTTACTGATTTGTTTGCAGTTATTATGAAATTATTGTGTTCAATATCTTTGTCAGTTCTGTACAGCTATCTCAATCTACTTTTTTAAGAATTTTCCGAAAGGTTTACAGGCCAACTGTGAAGTCGCGAAGAAGCCTCAAAACAAGGGAAAGAGTCGCTATCAAAATATCGTGGCATGTGAGTAATTACAACACATATAAGGGAAGTGGGAAGAGGTGCCGACATACTGACTGCGTCACATGATTTCACAGTATAGTCTTCTGGTTAACCTATTCTAAAGCACATACCAAGAATCTAACGATTCGTGATACGTGTTGTATCTCAGGTACGCTTTTATTGTACCTGTTCATGTGGCAACTTGGATGATAGGACCACACGGCCCCTAGCACCGGCATAAGCGGTATTAGATAGCTCTTGTTTAACTTACGTACTGTTTCTTAGCTGAAATGGTAGTGGTGAAAACAGTGGGACTCTCCTTATATGACGCGACAAAATATGATAGGGCCGGACTGCCTAGGAAGTGATGAAAGCCCTTTCCCGCTGTTCACAATTATAAAGCTGTAGAACTAAATAGAACTGCACACTAGTTCAAATCCAGTAGTTTTGCCACAGAATTGAAACCTGTATTGCAGGATCATACATTTTGATATCTCTGACTGGCATTCTGCCCCTATCGGGCAGATTTGGTTAAGGGTCAGAAGCCTATTGAAAATGAAGGATTGAAGCTAGGGCCTCAAAATTACATGCGTCTGGTAATTGACTAGAAACCTATCGCAGTTGACTGACCTTGACCTATTTTTGCAAGGTCATATACTGTTTATTATGATATAACATGAAAAAATATAGCTAGGCTTCCAAATTAATACTATGGATACATCTGGCAATGGTCCAGCGGTGTTACGAAGTTGACTGACCTTGACCTATTTTATCAAGGTCAAATTTAAAGGATTGAAGCTTGGATCTTCAATTTCATATTACATCTGTGTCTGGTAATTGACTAGAAACCTATCCCAGTTGATTGATCTTGGCCTATTTTTCAAGGTCATATACTGTTTATTATGATATAACATGGACAATTATAGCTAGGCTTTCCAAATTAATACTACGTATACATCTGGCAATTGTCCAGAGGTGTGTCGAAGATGACTGACCTTGATCTACTTTAGCCAGGTCAGATTCTCTTACGTACAATATTTCACGAAGGATTGTACCACATATGCCTGGACCTGAAGTTGAATATCACTGACCTTGATTATTTTTATAAAAGTTATATTTGTTAATTCTAAGATCTCCGAATTCATGTTCCATATGCAATTAAGTTAGAATAGACCAAAAAATTGTTGAAGATGACTGGCCTTGATCTATATTTCCAAGATCAAATTATTTGATTTGATTATAAGCTATATACAAGAGTATATAGAGTTAAGAATTTGGCCATGCTCTACCAGGAACTTAGTGCAAAATTTTCCCTTGGCAAAAGCTGACGTTCAATGTATTTCTAAAATGAGATAACTAGAGTTAACCCCACTAGATCACATTTTGTTAACCTACATGATGTTGTCAAAGTTCTAAAAATACATCTTGTGCAATGCATGACTGCTGAGTGTAGAAATTAACTGATAGCCGAGTTTTATTGGAGCCCATTGGACTATTTGTTGTACTGCCGTAGTGAATTTGTTGCCTGATATTTAATAATTGTTTGCTCATGACACGCAACACACTGAAGGTTATAATTAGGTTTTCCAAGACGTTTTCGGTCTACTGTTTGACAGCGTAATCATATCAGCAGAATGTTTGGATCTTTTAATATCCGTTTATGGACTATATTATATGTAATATTACACAAATAACACATACTTTACAGAGAAATTGTGATATTTCAGATGACCATTCCAGGGTGGTGTTGGACGATCCAGACTCTGATTACATCAACGCCTGTTATATCCACGTGAGGCTAGAAATAACTCATTCATTAATTAACAACTCATTCTGACAAGCGAATCATGTAGCGTTTAATGGTGTAAAAAGGGGGAAAATAGGTCGTTATCCTTGTACATATTAACAAGACAATTTGAAAGCGAGTATTTTCCACACTAGACCTGGTGATTTCTGTAATTCTGGAAAGTCACTTTACTGTGAGTGTTATCTGATGACCTATTCAATTAATATGTTGATAGAGATACTAAATATGCACACTGTTATTCTAGTCTTTATTACTTTATTTATTCTAGGGCTATAAAGAAGAGAACAAATACGTGGCTTCACAGGGTATGTATCGTGTCTGCCCCTTCGCTTTGAACACAAGGCGGCCAGTATCACAGAATGAAACTGACCCTTGCTCGCTACCAGTATCTTGTACATGGAAAAGAGCGTTGTTTCATACACATGACCTTGATTTAGTCAACTTGTAATACTTATATAAACTCATACTTAAAAATAGACTTGATACATGTTCTACTCAAGTTTCGGAGGCAATCATGTTGCTCATAGTTGCAGTTTTTTTCCATTTCCGGTAAACTTGCGAGAATTTTTTTACTTTTAAGAGAATATATTGTGTAGCCTTCTGTTTACAGGTCCGAATGCTATAATTATTGAGGATTTCTGGCGAACGATTTGGCAGGTGAACACTGGGAAAGTCGTCATGCTCACAAATCTCGTGGAAGACACGAAGGTAAAGTCGTGGTTACGTCCTCATAGTTATTCCTGGATTGCGAACATGGACCACTTTATATAAACGAAATGGGGTCCTGTTTTATTCCATGTGAAGCCAAAACCATATTCAACCGAGATGGCAGGTGAACACTGGGAAAGTCATCATGCTCACAAATCTCGTGGAAGACACGAAGGTAAAGTCGTGGTTACGTCCTCATACTTATTCGCATTGCGAACGTGGACCACTTTATACAAACGAAATGGGATCCTGTTTTATTCCATGTGAAGCCAAAACCATATTCAACCGAGATGGACAATTCAGACGCTACAATGACGGCAAAAATCCTACATCGTAGCGTGCAAGATTTCTGGCGCTACGTTTCGTACCTTGTGTCTGATGTCTGTGTCTGACTAGGGACCGTTTGAATACATGTGCTTTACATGGTGTTCAAATGAACAGGCGCAATCAAAGCGGGACTGAGATACCTACATTGGAAACGACTTGGAATTCATTTGGATAAAGTGATTTTGATTTTATGTACAGAACATCATCATGTCTTGCGGGTGTCACTGACCGTTTCTCTCGTGTAGGAAACCATCTTTTGTTTTTATTATTTTTATTTCATAAACATTTGGAATTGGTGAAACCTGTCATACGAAATAGGTCTTTCGATTCTTGATGCGGATTTTCTTTTAATGGATGACGGCTGAATATTGAATGTCGGAACTGACGCTTGCTATATATTCTTACTCAATACCTCAATGAGACTTCTCTACTGTCCACAATCATTAACATGTGACGACCTCTGCAAGTAGACTTTTGGGAGGATTCTCGAACACTGTTTCTCCCAGTTCAGGAAATTTCTTACGAAATTTTAAAATAAAAATCTCTTCATGAAGATACAAATTCAGTTATCGGTTGCACCCATTCACAATAACCATTACCGCAATCGCTGAATTACATGTTCGAATTGACATTACATCTACAAACGTAGGTATTTCACATAAATTCCTGGAATTTGTAACCAAATGTAATTCCGTAACATAATCCCCACTGTGTCATTCATGAAACTGTTTGCCCATGTTGTCGACCAGTCATCTTCAATCAAGTATAAAACATGAAATATCACCTCTCCAAAAATCTCAAAATGCAGTTTTTATTAATCACATTTCTGAATTTGAAACTTTACTTGGCGAAAATCAGATGTAATATAGTTAAGACGTTCGGCATTCGAATGAAATATCACCTGAAATGAGAAACATAAGAGTTTTGATTAAATATGTGTGTAACCAGCATGTCTATGATGGTTATTTCTCTGTAATTCCGTCACGTGATATTTGAATGCCACGTTATCAGATACAAACAACTTTATTTAACCTTTTTTCTCTCATCCTACAGCTCTCAATAATAGGGTTAGGAAATGATATTCCATAAAAGATGTTTCCACGGACAAGTAATACCAGGAGAACTAAAACAAGAACAACATCTTGTAATTCCTTAAATCTGAAATTGATGTTCAAACAATCTCGTAGAAACTGCCATGCTACTACATTCGAAGATACTAATTTTCAGTGAGGGTGAAGCAATGAGTCAGATATGCAAAATTTGGCAGTACATATGAATTTGCCATCCACCAAGAACCATGTTATTGCCTTATTCACCAAGTGAATATACGTTCAATAAATGATCAACCGATCCTATAATTGTTTAAAATTCCTCTCCCAAACACGAAACAGAATACATGTTATGTAAAGTCTAGTTTTTACTGGGCGATTACTAGTATAATATTGACTTTATCGTACGAATCTACGTTGTATTGAAACCCGTTTGGACCAAACATCACAGTCGTCGAGTCTAACACGGATTACGAAAACAACGTGGATGATACAATAACAATCGATATTGGAATCAGCATTGTATGATTATCCATTTATTATACATGGCATGACACAAGTTAAAATATACAGGCATAACCGACAATGTATGTACGAATCAGAGTTGTCTCCCTTTATTATCGTCCAACACAGGTTTCAACAGCGGTCCAATGAAGCTGCTGTCGTTTAATACAGGAAGGATACTGGACAGCCATTGATTGAATTGATTACCGTTCATTGGCTTATATATTGTACCTGTATTATAAATATTGGTTATTTTCTCATCCAGAAAAAGTGCGATCAATACTGGCCCCACGCTGTGTCTGAGACAGCCGATTTCGGTCAAATTACGACCACATTGTTTGAGGAAGATGTGTTTGCGGACTTCACCATAAGAACTTTGAATGTCACTCACAAAAAGGTGAGTGATGTATGCCACTATCCATGAGCATCGGATATTAAGAGTAGCTGCCTGGAAACGCTGTTCATGATGAATGGAAGGATGACTGAGTGAGTAGGTCTAATCATACATGCAGTAGCTCCGACATGCAGACCTTTTGGTCTTTGATATATGTTGGCATTTGTGGGAAGTTGATGCTGGGTCGACATCGGGCCTTACAGACTAGTATTTTGTGTTAAATGCCGTCATTTTCATCTGACGACGATACAGCTCATCAATCCCCAGTGAACGAGTTGTCACAGTGGCACAGCTCACCAATTACCAATATACGAGTTGTCAGAGCATTTCCACCATAGCTATCTAGATTTGTATCTAATATCGCTTATGCCGGTTCTAGGGGCCGTGTGGTCATGTCATCCAAGTTGCCACATGAACAGGTACAATAAAAGCGTACCTGAGATACAACACATCACGAATCGTTTGATTATTGGTATATGCTTTAGAATAGGTTAACCAGAAGACTATACTGTGAAGTCATGTGGCTCTGTCAGTATGTCGGCACCTCTTCCCGCTTCCCTTATATGCGTTGTAATTGGCAATGCTGCTATGCATAGCAGTTTAAGCGTCGAATGCTTTTCAAGGCCCTTTCGCATAACCTCCATAATTGCTACCCCTATATACGGACTATGAGCTCCTTGTTTATTCTTTCCATAACTTTCTACATCTGATAATTGATAGAGCGACATTACCGAATATTTTGATTTGACGATTACTTTCAATTAGTAAAATGTAGCAGTTTGATATGATTATGTTATTGATTATATTGTACTAACTGGTGAATCATAGATACCACCCATACAGAATATCGAATGTGGCATATTAGCTCTGGTTAAACGTCGTTATTTTGATATGTCAACATCGTTCGATTCATTTGGTTGTTTGT
>JAVTVY010019290.1:0-79283 GCA_036873755.1 Hanleya hanleyi | reverse complement strand
CCAGCTATTGTCTGGACAAGATCAAACTGCTTAAAATCCAATGAAATCCAGTATGGCCGATGGTGGCCATATTGGATTAAGCACGCCCTTGAAAAACAATCCTAATCCTCCTCTCAATAATGTCAAGGCACTCCCCAGGTATGAAGTAGATCGGTTGAATCGTTCTCGAGTTATTGTCCAGACAAGATTCAACTGCTTACAATCCAATATGGCTGACGGCGGCCATATTAGATTACGCACATTGCTGAAAAACAATCACAACCGTCCTCTCACCAATGTCAAGGCACACACAAAGTTTGAAGTTGATCGGTTAAATCATTCACGAGTTATTGTCCGGACAAGAAAATCTAAGATCCAATTGCTTATAATCCAATATGGCTGATGGCGGCATATTAGATTATGCACATTGCTGAAAAACAATCCCAACCGTCCTCTCACCAATGTTAAGGCATACCCCAAGTTTGAAGTTGATCGGTTAAATCGTTCTCAAGTTATTGTCCGGACAAGAAAATCTAAGATCGAAATGCTGATAATCCAAAATGGCTGACGGCGGCCATATTTGATTACGCACATTACTGAAAAACAATCCCAACCGCCCTCTCACCAATGTCAAGGCACACCCCAAGTTTGAAGTTGATCGGTTAAATCGTTCACGAGTTATTGTCCGGACAAGAAAATCTAAGATCGAACTGCTTATAATCCAAAATGGCTGACGGCGGCCATATTTGATTACGCACATGGCTGAAAAACAATCCCAACCGTCCTCTCACCAATGTCAAGGCACACCCCAAGTTTGAAGTTGATCGTTAAATCGTTCACGAGTTATTGTCCGGACAAGAAAATCTAAGATCGTACTGCTTATAATCCAAAATGGCTGACGGCGGCCATATTGGATTACGCACATTGCTGAAAAACAATCCCAACCGCCCTCTCGCCAATGTCAAGGCACACCCCAAGTTTGAAGTTGATCGGTTAAATCGTTCACGAGTTATTGTCCGGACAAGAAAATCTTACGGAATTACGGAATTACGGAATCACGGAATTACGGAATTACGGACACCGGTGTTTCTAAGTCCCCCCCCTACTAAGTAGCGGGGGACAATAAATACTATTACTAAGTTAAATATTTCATTTGTATGGTTCTCACATGTCAACCAGTTCATTGTGTACCTGTCAAGACTCGAGCTATTGTTCATATATGAACAACTCCATTGTGTTCGCTTGTAATGCTGAGCTGCGGAACTCGCAGCGGCGAGAGATTGACAACTTGACCATTTAACAAAGGATTCATTTTAGCACGGTTCAGGTATACATGTAGTGCGATCGATGTTTTGTCCCCCAGTCGGCGTGTAATAATGAAGGACAAGTGTACATAACATGGGGAAAAATAGCCCATTGGGCTTCAATACCCCTCGGCTATCAGTTATTGTCTACACCCAGCAATCATGCAATGTATAATATCAGTGTATTTTTAGAACTAGATTAACAAAAATCTGATCTAGTAGGGTTGACTGTAGTTCAGGTTTTACCAAGGCCTGAGGTTCTAGTAGAGCATGACCGAATTCTTAGCTCAAAATATACTCTTCGAAAAAGCTTATAATATAATCACATCAAGTACTTTTATCTTGGAAATATAGATCAAGGTCAGTCATCTTCAAAAAATTTCAAGTCAATTCTAACTTGATTGCATCGGGAACATGGATTCGGAGATCTTAGACTTAACATATAGAATTTGACCTTTTAAAAATAGGTCAAGGTCAGTGATATTCTTCAATAGACTTCAGGTACAGCCATCAGTGGTATAAATTTGGGCAATGTAGATATAATCTTTCATGAAATATTGTACTGAATATAATCTGACCTGGATAAAATAGGTCAAGGTCAGTCATCTTCAGCACACCTTTGGAGCATCACCAGATGTACACATATTATTAATTTGGAAAGCCTAGCTATATTCTTCATGTTATATCGTAATAAACAGTATATGACCTTGAAAAAATAGGTTAAAGTCAGTCAACTGGGATAGGCTTCTTGTCAATCACCAGTTGCATAAGCAATATGAATTTGGGAGTCCCCAGCAAATACTAAAATTTGACCTTGATAAAATAGGTCAAGGTCAGTCATCTTCAGTACATGTCTGGACCTTTGCCAGATGTATACATATAGTATTAATTTGGAAAGCCTAGATATATTTCTTCATGACAGACCATAATAAACCCTTGAAAAAATAGGTCAAGGTCAGTCAACTGGGATAGGCTTCTAATCACCAGTTGCATAAGTAATATGAATTTGGAGACCCCAGTTTCCATCCTTCATAAAATAAAGCAAATATTAAATTTGACCTTGATAAATACGCCATGCAAGGTCAGTCATCTTCAGTACACCTCTGGACCTTCGCCAGATGTATACATAATATTAATTTGGGAAGCCCAGATATATTTCTTTATGTTAGACCATAATAAACAGTATATGACCTTGAAAAAATAGGTCAAGGTCAGTCAACTTGGATGGACTTCCAGTCAATCACCAGTTACATAAGTAATATGAATTTGGAGGCCATAGCTTCAATCCTTCAAAAAACATGGCAAATACTATAATTTGACCTTGATAAAATAGGTCAAGGTCAGTCCTCTTCAGTACACCTCTGGACCTTTGCCAGATGTATGCATAGCATTAATTTGGAAAGTCTAGCTTTATTTCTTCATGTTATATCATAATAAACAGTAAATGACCTATAAAAAATAGGTCAAGGTCAGTCAACTGGAATAAGCTTCTAGTCAATCACGAGTTGCATATATAATATGAATTTGGAGATCCTAGCTTTAATTCTTCCAAAAATATAGCAAATACTAGAATTTGACCTTGATAAAATAGGTCAAGGTCAGTCATTTTTAATAGGCTTCTGACCCTTCACCCAATACATATGTGGTATGAATTCACAATGCCTGGCTATAATTCTTCTTGAGATATCGTGTTCACAAGAAAGATGGACAGACAGACAGACAGACAGACGACGACAATACCCTTCGGGCAAAATTTGCCCGAGGGGTAAAAAACAATTTCGACAGTGACCAGCTACTGAGTGTAGGATCTCCATTACTTTATATGGTCTTATTACACTATCATTTAATGTTGGGAACATGGGAGAATGCAATTTGGACGACCTGTTTGCAGTTGACCCAATAAAAAATTGGCATCAAATTACAATACCTCCTTGCCTTGACAGTGATGGAGTCATTTTTGTCTGCTTACTGAACTTTATGGGCAGTTTCTGTCAACAATTAATACAGGGTAACCTTCAGGGCTATTACATATCTAGTCCTGGTATTCGTAACATGGTATAATGCACCAGTCACAAAGGGCAGTTCGGCAAATTGATTTTCCTCAGTTATATAAATACCTTAAAATTCAAAAGAAGTGTCACTCGTGGTTGGTTAGTTCTGGTTTACTGTTTATATGCCACATGTAGACAAAACGATATCTGCAGTGCTGACTAATTATTCAATTTTTCAAACTTTCTCCATGGAATACATGGCTAATATTGACATACATGTACATGTTTAGAAAATAGCTCAATGGGCTCCAATACCCCTCGGCTATCAGTTATTGTCTGCACTCAGCAATCATGCACTGCATAAGATGTATTTTTAGAACTTTGGCAATATCATCCAGGTTAACAAAAATCTGAGCTAGTAAGGTTGACTGTAGTTCTCTTATTTTAGAAATATATAGGAAGTTAAGTCAGGTCAGCTTTTGCCAAGGCTCTAATTGATGGGAAATTTTTAAGCTTAGTTTCTGGTAGAATATGACCAAATTTGTAGCTCTAAATATATACTCTTCTGTATATCTCATAATCAAGTTAAGAAATTTGATCTTGAAAATATAGATCAAGGTCAGTCATCAATTTTCTGATCTACTCTAACTTAATTGCATATGGAGAGAGAAATCTTTGACTTACCAAAAACAAATTTGACCTTTAGAAAATATGTAAAGTTCAGTGATATTCAATAGACTTCAGGTCCAAGCATAAATAGTATAAATTTGAACAATATATATATGTAGATATAATACTTCATGAAATATTGTAATAAATAGAATCTGAGCTGGATAAAATAGGTCAAAGTCAGTCATCTTCAGCACAGCTCTGAACCACCGCAAGATGTACATAAGACTATTAATTTGGAAAGCCTACATGTAGCTTTATCTTTTTTATGTTATATCATAGAAAACAGTATATGACCTTGAAAACAGGTCACGGTCATCTTCAGTAAACCTCTGAACCATCGCCAGATGTATATATAGTATTAATTTGGAAAGCCTAACTATATTTCTTCATGTTGTATCATATCAACCAGTATATGACCTTGAAAAATAGGTCCAGGTCAGTCATCTTCAGCACACATTTGAACCATCGCCAGATGTGTACGTAGTATTAATTTGGAAAGCCCAGCTATATTTCTTCATGTTATATGATAATAAACAGTATATGACATTGAAAAAATAGGTCAAGGTCAGTCAACTGGGATAGGCTTCTAGTCAATCACTAGTTGCATAAGAAATATGAATTTGGAGACCCTAGCCTTATTCCTTCAAGAAATATAGGAAATATTAGAATTTGACCTTGATATTAGGTCAATGGCAGTCATTTTCAATAGGCTTCTGACCTTTCACCAGAAGCATATGTGGTATGAATTTAAAATGTCTGGCCGTAATCCTTCTTGAGATATCGTGTCCACAGACAGACAGATGGACAGGCAGATGACGCTTATGATGACATTATACATGTACCCTTCGGGCAAAATTTGCCCAAGGGCTAAAAATGGAATGGGCATTCGTTCGAACGCGTCTGCCTCCCCCTACAAAATCAGAGAACGCAGCACAACTGAATTGTGACAGATGTTAATGTGTTTGTTCAGTTCAATAGACGCTATAAGGAAAGAGTATAATAATGGGTTCTTGAAATGTAGATGGAAGAGAGGTAAAAAGTACCTAAAAAAAATATTATGTTCAAACGTTCAACTGTTTTTAGCACATGATCAAAATACCATACTGAAATAGATGGAGAAACTCAATGGAGTTCAACACCTGGTAACTTTGGCAAAATTCAATATCTCCTCTCATAAATATGACATGCACATCTTCAAACCATGTTAAACAGGTCTACAAAGTCTCAAAAGCATCTAGGGAAAACTATGGGACTAGTTGATTACACCAGAACATGGTCAATATACAGGCATACATGCATGTGGATGCAATTAAATTGGCAAACTTCAAAACATCATAAATATGACCCCAAAAAAAAAAAATTCATCTCACAAATAGTAGGTCATTCATTCAAAACTATAGGACTAGTTGATTATACTTTATTATACTTTGGAATCAATGGTACACTGCAATTGGTGGCAAATCACTGCAATTGCCACTGCAATTGGTGGCAAATCAAAGGCTTTTGATTCTGTTCCACACGACCTGCTCCTCCACAAAATTCAAATGTTCGGTTTTCATGGAAACCTCCTTAGATGGCTCACATCTTATTTATCGAACAGGAAGCAGAGAGTATTAGTTGACGGCGCCTTCTCCAACTGGACAAACGTACACTCTGGAGTACCCCAGGGGTCTATCTTAGGACCGCTTTTGTTTTTACTTTATGTTAATGACATGCCAAATTGTGTGAGCAGTGAAACAATTACTGCTCTTTTTGCTGACGATACTAAATGTATCAGGGAGATTAAGGGGTTGAGCGATTGTGCTCAACTCCAATGTGACATTGATAAATTAGTAGATTGGAGTCTGACATGGGATATGCCCTTCAATAATGACAAATGCAAAATTTTGTCAATCACTAGGAAACGTAATTCAATTAGTTTTAAATACTCTATGAATGACATCGATATGGACATTGTTAATAGTATTAGAGATCTTGGAGTTCATGTGTCCTCTAACTTTTCTTGGGACCCTCATGTCAATATATCTGTAAATAAGGCAAACCGTATGCTTGGCCTTATACAAAGGACATGCGGTCAATCTTGTTCCGCCCAGTCAAAGCGTCTATTATACATGTCGCTTGTTAGGAGCACACTAGAATACTCCTCTCAGTCATGGGCCGTATGTTCAAAGAAATCGTTACTTCAGATTGAAGGAGTACAAAGGAGAGCAACTAAATATATGTTAGGGTACTGCCAAAGCCGGGATATGTCGTATAAAGACAGACTGTCTGAGCTGAAACTTCTACCATTGAGCTACAGGCGAGAAATTAATGATTCTGTGTTTTTGGTAAAATGTATGCAAGGAGACTACGACCTCGACATAAACAAATATGTTTCATTCAAATCTCCAAATAACAAAATGAAAATGCCCAAATTCAGATCCGAATCATTTCGTCACTCGTTCTTTAATCGAGTGTTTTATACGTGGAACCTGAAGCCGTACGAAAACACAGTAGTACCTTTGAGCTTAAATGCTTATCGTTCACAATTAGTGAGGTATTATATTAATATATTTATCGAGAAGTTCGATTCCGAGAATTCTTGTTCGTGGGTCAGCACATGCCACTGTCCACGCTGTCGCCTGGTGTAATCAGTGTTGTGTGCTTGCTACATACCTTCAAGCCATACCTATTGTTAATTGTTTTCATCATTTTTACGTTGGAACACCAAGCCGTGATCAAATATTTATACATCAATCTTGTGATAAATCTCATATTTTACAGCAGAACGGCATGCCTAAATTTAATTGTGTGTATATATCCATGAATTTTTATCAATTCGTCTTTAATTTTTATATAATTGTTTTTCCTTCTTATATTTATATATGTGTTACTTGTGTGTATGAATGTATTGGTGTATGTGGAGAGTGCTTTACTATAGGTGCTGGTCACCTGTTGCACTCATCCTGATTCGATTTCGAAGTCTAATAAATAAATAAAATAAAATAAATAAAAAATGGCAAGTCCAAAACATCATAAATTTAAAAAAAAAAAAAAAAAAATAATCTCACAAATTCATAGCAGATGAACAGCTTCAAAGCATGTTTGATAAGCCTGCAAAATTTCAGGAGCATCCAATCAAAATCACTGTAATTGATGAGTGAAAATGGCAAAGTCCAATACATCATAAAATGGCAAAAAAAAAGCATGTTTGATAAGCCCGCAAAGTTTCAGGAGCATTCACTCAAAACTCTAGGACTAGTTGACTATACAACCAACTATGATACTACATGTAGTTGCCCCCATGTAATACATGGATGACAGACAGAAACGGAACTTGGCCAAGGTCATGCAATGCCCTTTAGAACTGGATTAACTCACATCTGTTGTATAATAATACATGTAACACTGAACCCAAAGACCACCTCACAAACCTACATACACATTGGTAAATCTGACCTTAGGAGGGGATCACTCAGCCAGAAACTGTGTGAATCTAGGTCACATGATGTCCCAAAAGGGGAACAGATTTGAGAACACCTGTCATTACAATAATGCATAGAAGTTACATGTATGAATAACACACTAACTTGAAAATTTTACTGTTAAATTGGGTGGTTTGTTGGTAAACATATTATCCATAATTAAACTTGTGATATCAGGTGGAAAATTATTGAAGCCTAAAGTACCACTAACCAAGAGTTAAAGACCATGAGCAACCCTGAAGAATTCAGAACCTTTCTCACGGAGGACATTCCCCCTGAGGGCATTTGCCCCCGAGGACATTTCTCCCTGCGGACATTTCCCCCTGTGGACGTTTCTCTCTGAGGACATTTCCCCCTGAGAACATTTTCCTCTGTGGACATTTCTCCCCGAGGACATTAATTTCCCCCTGCAGACATTCCCCCTTTGGATATTTCCCCCTTGGACATTTGCCCTTTGACATTTGCCATTTTTGACATAATTTCCCCTTGAATTATATATTTTTGCACTATGACTTCGAACAGTTGAAATATCAATTACAAAACAATTTGAAATTTTTTTTCCTTCTTTTTCCCCATATTCAAAAGGTTAATTTGGTGTGTTTTATATATTCCTACGAAGTAGGCTACAGATCGCAAATTGTCCGGTAATGAGTCAGTCAGTCAGGCAGTCAGTCAGTCCATCCAAATCCTTTCGTCGGCAAAATAAGGAGAACCGTTGACATTAGAACCTTGATTTGGCATGAACGTGCATTAGGGCATTGTTACCAGCAAGTTCTGATCTGAAATAATTCTGATTAAAATTAGATTGATAATTAACACTTCAGTATATTGTTATAGATATATGTGAACTGTAGCCTTTAACGTGTATCCTATTTCACATTGGCCACACCAGGCTTGAGCCTTCAAATTCAGGTCAAATTACCCACAGCTAAAAATACCCTGTCCCACTGTATGCCACATGGCCCTATTACTGCATATACCCTCAAACAATCAGCGCTGTTTCCATAACGAAGCTGAGGTGGTTTAACGTTTATCAATGAAGAAAATCACCGATCAACCGCCATAAAATATAATGTGAAACAAGAAAACCGGAATAGTACATTCATCAGATTGCCGATGCCCAAAATGTGTTGTCTCATACATGTATATCTAGATAACAACGTGATGTAGAGACGCTATTTATTCGTCTTTGTACCAGTTATGCTCAGGAGAATGACATAGAATCATTATTATCTTGTGCATAGAAGGTGTTGGTCTTGAGTTGAATTACCGTAAACTACATAAATGCTACCTTTCTACTATAGTACTATATATAAACATTTGTTGTATTGTTGGGAAAATAATGTGATTCAAAAAGTTGTTTTGATCCTGTACAAGGGCACTGAAAACCATTAAAGAGATGTAAATGTATTTTCACACGTAAAGCTTGAAATCTACTGAACCTATATTATTCAATCTGTTTCCTTTAATTAAAAAATTGTAAAATTAAATCGGCGAGTGTTATTTATTTTGGAATGAAGGCGCATTAGGAGACTGTTACCAACAAGTTCTGAGCTGACCTACTTTTGATGAAAATTTCTGGTGATTTTTGATGAAAATCACTGGCGATTCTGACTTGGGCGGTGCCCATCTTAATATAGGCAGGATTTCAACTGGGGTGGGGATTTCCAAGAGTTCAGTTCGCGTTCGAGTCCTAATGCCTACTGTACTTCGTAGGTCCTGTGACGTTAGTCACACTGCCATGTTTTAAAGATACCGTACTATTAACAAGATGTGAAAGATTAAGTAAAACTGTGTAACAAAGTAATAATTAAAAAATATATATATACATGTATATTTTGATGCCTACTTTTTTATTTTTTCATTACTTTATTAAATTAAAGAATATCCCATGCAGAAATTGTTCATTACGATAATTTTCACATCGTTTTAAAAATTTAATCACGAATTTAAATAATTACTCAAATCAGCATGTTCATTACTTTCGGTAAAGGTTAGTCAACTGGTTAGGCTTCTAGTCAATCACTAGCCACATACATGTATATAATATGAATTTCGAGACTCTAGCTTTAATCCCTAAAAAAATATAGCATATATTAGAATTTGACCTTGATAAAATAGGTCAGGATCAGTCAACTGGGATAGGCTTCTAGTCAATCACCAGTTACATAAGCTTATATAATATGAATTTGGAGACCCAGCATTAATCCTTCAAAATATGTAGCATATGCTAGAATTTGACCTAGATAAAATAGGTCAAGGTCAGCCATCTTCATTACACCTCTGGACTATAACCAGATGTATGCATAATATGAATTTGGAAAGCCTAGCCAGTTACGTAATATGAATGTGGAGACCCTAGCTTCAATCTCTCAAAAAATATTGGAATTTGACAAAATAGGTCAAAATCAGTCAACTGGAATACATGTAAGTCAATCACCAAATACATATTTAATATGAATTTGGAGACCCTAGCTTAGGCCAAAATTAAAAAATAGTTTGTTTGCGGTAACGCGACCGACCCGCTGAAAATGGGAGCGACCCAAATGTTTTTTTCAGATTTTTTTTTTTTTTTTCTAAAGTAAAATCACGAAAATTATTCCCATCGTTGTTGTTGTTGTTGTTCTCTTCCCATTGGTGATCGTGCACGCCACAAACACCACCATAACGACAACATACATTCTCCATACAGTAGTGTTGATTTGTAGTGGCAAGTTATATGCAGAAGGATTGTATCTGTTAAGAAGAGTTAACCTCATTCCCACAGCCGCGCACAGAAGTTCCTCTTGCAGCTATAGGATACGAAGTGGCCATATTTAGGAACGCGCGAAGTCCCATAGGAACAAGGTTTGCCACAAACCAGTTCTGTATCTATTTAGTCCCGCCATCTTTTAAGCCATAATGTGAAGGATTAACAGACGACCCATTTTGCTGTGATTTAAGTAAATTAAATCTTCATTTTCTACCGTACATTTGTCTACAGGATTATCTGTCAATTCAGCCAGCTGTCTATGTCATCGCTGATAATTCGTCGGTCCGCCAACACATAGGATTGCCTCCCGAAAAAAATACGTGACTAGTCTGCAGCTCATGACATGTGACGTCCACTTCAAATGTTGGCATGTTTCAGACGGACACCGTGAACAGGAGTTCTGTTCAACATATTAGAAGGAACTTGAAACATTGCTTTGTGGTATGGACTATGGGCGAGTCGATCTGCACATCATCATATCATTGAATGCAAACAAGGAGAAAAAAGTTATTTGGGAATTTTAATCGGAAAAAAAATAATAATAAAAAAAAATTAAAATGCAACCGACCGACCCAACAATTTTCGCAGGCCCTTGTTACCACAAACAATTTTTTAATTTTGGCCTTATATCTCTAAAAAATAGCAAATATTAGAATTTGACCTTGATAAATAGGTCAAGATCAGTCTTTTCCAATCTGACCCTCCAACCAGATTCATATGTGGTCTGAATTTGCAATGCCTGGTTATAATCCTTCTTGAGATATCATGTCCACAGATGGATGGACAGACACTGCTGACGACGACACTGAATACCCCTTCGGCCAAAATTGGCTGAGGGGTAAAAATAAAATCTGTTCACATGTCTCCCTTTACTTGAGAGCAGGTAATTATAAACGCACCATTAAGATTAATGAGTCTAAATCGGGTGTTATGTAAACTTATTATCCTGCCAAGCATTACATTTGTGATATCAGGTGGAAAATTATTGAAGCCTATACAGGTGTGTAATTAAATGCAGTGGAGAGAGAGAAAGAGAATTAAGGTTAATAGCAATTCAGCAATATTTCAGGTCTATATAGTGACAATTCAAAAATAATTCTAAGTATTCCAGCAAATACAAGTTCATAACCCACAATCCAGAAGTAATCAACAAAACACACCAAAAACATGTACATACATTAAAATTTATACAAAAAAATAAATACAAAAACAATTTCTAAAATTTCTAACCTAAAATAGTCTTCTTTTACCAGACTGAAAAGATCTACTATTTAAAGCAGCTGCTATATGAAAAGAATGTCATACAATCTTAAATTCTATACAGTCGATCAAAATATGTTTCACTGTGAGATCTTCGTGGCATGGAATACACCTTGGGGCTGGTTCCTTTTTAGTGAATGTTCTTAATCATATGGTCGATTCTACATCTCCTGATCATGGGCTACTCAGATGAATTTTTCCTACAGTTTTTTGAAACTCAGGAAGTTTATTTATTATCCACAGCATCCCATAAAGATTGAAACCGCTTCCTCACATGAGTACAGATAGAGGGGCTGAAATTGCTATATATGGGATTCCAACAGGATCAACCTCATTATCTTGGGCTGCCATAGCCATTTCATCAGCTTCAGTATTCCCTTTGATGCCAACGTGGCTAAGTCAACCAACAAAACAACATCAATCTGTTGATGAAATCTATGGTCATATAAATGAAAATTGTTCAAAATGGTGGAGTGAGTTGCAGTTACACTCCAAATCGCTTGAAGGCATGACAGTGAATCTGAGAATATGACATTTTCCTCCTATAGTAGACCCAATACATATGGCAAACCAAAGTGCTTTTTATTCGAGAATTTCCGATATCGGAATTAAAATTTCCGATATCGGAAATTCATGACCTTCAATTTCCGATAATTTCCGATATAGGAAATTGCAACTCTAGGGTGCACTCCACACTGACACGGTTTCGTACATAGTGGTCCCTCCCTTATTTTATAATTAGGAAGGTCGCCCGATTTTGACAGCAAGGTAATTCTTCTTACCTTTCTACTAACTGATATCTATAGTATCACCCTGCTGGACATAACCATTTCTCCAAACGAGGATATAACAATTGCTTGTTGACCGCACCCACTCGCCACTACAGAGTTAATCGTGTCCGGAATTGAATATCTGGCAGACCAAAATCCGCACTTTTTCGGGAAGCGAAAATGATGATTCCTTTATGGCAATAAAATTTTACAAAAAACCGAGTAGGTCGACCCCCTGTTTTTTTCGCCATTTTAAATTGTCCTTTGGACGGGAAACACTTTAACATACATAAAAAGAAAATCATTTCATACGTTTTCGCTGGGTTGCAGGTAGAATTTGACACATTTTCATATATTTTATGGAGTTTTTCAGAAAAGTTGAAGAAGGGTTAAGGAGGATTGCACGTCTTTCCTTTTCAATTTTAATAGCTCACAAGTTTCCTGAAATAATGGCACGAGTGTGCCCATTTAGAAAATATATAAGTTTACAAGGTTTTTGTTAAAGATTTTACATCTATTTATGGCCGAAGATCCGAACCCATGCCTGTTTTTAGCCGCACATCATTTAGGTTTCAGATTCAGATTTAGGTGTGGAATGCACCCCTAGGTTTTGTAGAGCTTTCATTTCCGATATCGGAAATTCGGTGACAATTTCCGATATCGGGAAATTGAATTCCCGATATCGGAAATTGAATTCCCGATATGGGAAATTCTATTTCCGATATCAAAAATTGTCACTGAATTTCTGATATCGGAAATTCGAATTCCCGATATCGGAAATTCTATTTCCGATATCGGGAAATCAATTCCCGATATCGGAAATTCGGAATAAAAACCACTTTGGCTTGCCATATATACAGCTAACAATAGAGCTTCAGCAGAGAAAATTGTACATTTACCCGGAAGCTCGACAGGTTTTGTTTCGGAACTAAAGATAGTAGCACAGGCTAATCTCCCACCATCTTCAGAACCATCTGTTCAGCTCTCTTCAATGGATTATTTAAAGGTCATTTCTATGTGCTTGTGTGAAATTCCAAACCCTTCTGATATCAAAACTCCAAAAGAGAGTACGTTTTCCTCCACTACAGATCTCTCCGATCCATTTGGAACAGCTACCAAATGGACTATTGTATTCTCAACGCAAACGATGTGAGAAGGATTTATCATTTGGCCTCTCGATCATTCAGGGCACCACAAATGGTTCAGAATTTCACACGGACAGACAATAGGACGGTCCTGAGATAGAACTCTTTAGCACAAAATGATGTCATTGGCCAAGTGACAACTGGAAAATAAGTGTCATAAAGATGCTTTCAAAATACTGAAAATCCAAACAACTTTGAAGACTGGTATTGTACTGGATTTGAATAGCCATTTGCAAACCCAAGGGATGGAATGTCCGTGAATAAAATAATACAGCCAATAGTGAGAAATTGTTCATTGCCAAACCTCAGCGTAACGTCACATGGCATCATTTTGGGCCTTTTTGGGCTCGAGAGTTTCATCTTGGGATTGTCCAGTATTAGTTTAGTCCATTTGAAGAGTGCGAGAATTATATGGCCGGTGATTCAGGTGTGTCCGTCTTAGGACATCCATAGACTGGGCCGCGGAACCGGGGGAGCTACAGCCCCCCCACTTTATGAGACTGCAATGTTATAAGCCCTATCTTAGATAGATCAGTCCAGCATTTAACATGGCCATATAGAGTTCAGCCCCCCCACTTTCAGTCGTGCTCCGAGGCCCCTGTCATACTTGATTCATTGTTTCCTGTCAGCCGCCCTGGGCAATTCCACGATATCGCGGACAAAACTTGCAAAAATAAATATCAGCTGTAGGTAAAATGATGCATTTAGCATTATGGCTGGGTCCCTCAAGGTTGACAATTTAGTGCTGATATACTCATTTACTGCTTGATTTAATACATTAGGCAATTTTAATGACTACCAAATTTTTCAACTCTTTAAATGTACAAATTACTTATATTTCACTGTTGATTTAGGGTTCATCTGGTTATAGCTATCTGAACCAAAATGATTTTATACTTTTTATGGAAGAAATGTCTTCCTAAAACTGGTGGTTGAAAGAGCATATCGAGTTATTGTAACATGAGTTACCGAAAAGTGACAGTTTTTAGTTTTCACAGAACATTACTGAAGTTGTTGTCTGCTCAGTTAATTTTCTCTGCCTTATAGCAGTGGAATTAATATTTCATCCATGCATCATAATTTATGAAGCTGCTGAACTTCGTAACATGAGTTACTTTGTAACATGAGTTACCAAAATGGGGTCCTGTAACATGAGTTACCATCATAATGGAAGATAACTCTGAAAAATCTAGGTGCCTCTGCTTGCAATTACTTACAACTCCTGAATAAGCATTGATCTGTGTAAAACCTGACAGTGCACATCTGTACAGTACTACAAGCATCTTCCATGTAAGCTTTGAAGTTGTCCACTAAACAGTAACTGAGATCTGGTCCGGACAAGAAATTATTGATTAATGGGATAAAGGGCCATAACTCTTTGGAAATTCATCGAAACGTGTAAAAAGCCGACAGTGCACATCTACAAGGTATAGTACATGTAAGCGAGATATGGTCTGGACAAGAAATTACTAACAAGATAAAGGGCCATAACTCTTGTGAAAAAATCATAGAAACGCGTAAAGGAAATCTAACAGTGTACAGCTGTATGGTTCTAAGCATCTCCCATGCAAGTTTTGGAGATGTTCATCAAATAGTATTAGTGAGATGTGGTCCAGATAAGAAAAATTATAAACTGACGAGATAAAGAGCCATTACTCTTATAAAACCATTGAAACGTGCAAAAAAATATCATAAGATTATGGATGGACCAACGGTCTCATTCATCCAGTCAAGGGTTAACTCTCCTGCACCAAATCACTGCTAATCCTGCCGATTCTCCAATTAGTAGAATGGTATGTCTTTGAGTGTGGCAGAGACCATTTCCTCAGAGTTGTCACCGCTCTTCACTTGGCATGGAGAATATTAAAATAGTTTTGGTGATAGAGACTGTTGAGAATCATTGGAAATGACCATTTCTGCAGAACGAGATATTCTACAACAGAGAGCAGATGATCCAGAGACTTGAATCAACCTGATGTAGCAAATAACCATGGCCACTAATCAGTTCACAGAGAAGTTTGATAAGATTATACATGTAGCCTTCAGGACGTTCATAATCAGACAATACTTAAATTTCTTGAATTTCACATTGAATTGACCACTAATCATGTTGAGGAATTTTAAATTTTATACAGTTATTTAATCACATTGTTCATGTTGTTTGAGACACTTTTTTGACACGAGAGAAACATGTTCCAGGAGACTTAATTGTTCCTTCTTTCATTTGGACAAACCGTAACATGAGTTACCACATGTTTAGCTCGGTGGAAATAAAACGGTGTGGCATCAGTTGTTTAGAACAAGGACAATACACAGTCCAGACAGTGTATTAAAAGAAAAGACTTCTAATTCTCAGATTAATTGATTAGTATTCAGAGGTTTTTCGGAGAAACACTGTACCCTCCGAGGGCATGTCCGTTTACTGTAACATGAGTTACCGAACTTTGCAATAAGATTAATTCAATATTATTGATAACACACTGTTGGGTTTGTGTGAAAAACAAAGCTACCAGTTAACATTACTACCTTGAAAAATAGGAAGGATCTGGATGCAAATCATAGTATTAAAATTCCAGGGTAAACATGAAGGTTATGGCTATTATAAAAGTGTAACATGAGTTACCGTGGAATTGCCCCCCTACATACATGTATCATTTTACCTACATGTACTGCTACCTTTTTCATTATTTTGAATTATTTTCATTATAAAACTTTTTCTGACTTTGATGCACTTCCAAGCACAACTTCTCAAGATGGACAACAATAATATGCTTCTGTGGAAAATCCCTCACTAGCTGTCTCCCTTAGACTTAAATATGTAATCAGCCTAAAATCTGGGCTGAAATCGTAGTCTCTCAAAATCAGCCAAAGTCACAATGTTAGAACAGGTACAAAATTAAACACATTTGACTACAAAAAACTAAACTTGTTTCTACCATTCACGAGAAAATAGAAGGAATTGATCTTTAAAAATTAACAGCATGACATGCCGTTTATTTTTCCACGGTCGTGTCAACAAGCGTATACATGTACACGTGTGGTGCATTCTACCAACGTATGCTATGCAACATTGCCGAACTGTAGGCACGAGCCATGACGTTATTCCATGGCTGCAGCTGTGCAGCATTCAGATTTGTGAGCGTCCCTACGTCACTCATACGTTCCTCTCTGCGTACAACACACACTCAATGGCGAAACAGAAACCCGTCGAAGCGGGCAGAGTTTCAAATTTATCTGACAAGATATTCTTGCATTCGTTGTATATGTTGATCCCACTATCATCAAATATAATACATATGATGCTTTGATAATCTTCCCTGCTGAAAAAAATGCATATGGGAGAGTTAACAAATTCCGTCCATTTTGAGGCTGATTGAATGTTTAACCACAATAAGAAGTACATCTTTCTCTCTCAAAAATCATTTCAAATGTATAATATGCTCAGTGGCAGGCTATACGCCATACCAGACATTCACGTTTGAAAAAAGCAGGAGATTGCCAAATCACTCGATCCCTTGAAGTGGCCAAGGGGAGTGACAAAGAGCAGCAAATAGCTCTCTCAGACTTACCGAGGGGAGTGATTTCTATTTTTAATAAATATTTGGATATCGACATGCCTCATTGTCAGCTATTTGTGAGAAAGTCGGATGGGACGGAAAAGGCAGTTCCATCGTACCAGCAATAATGGCAATGGGGTTTAACAAGTTTTCAACATTAGGAAGCTATAAACTTGAAATGATTCAAATTGGGATCAGAAAAGTTACCTTGCCTATGCTATTCCATGATAGACGATAAATGCCTCATAACAATGCGTTTGGTTTCATAGTCTGTGCCATTGATGTCAATCTCCAATCTTGCTTTCCCACGTATGCGGCGGTCTGATTTGACTTTGTCGCCATATTTTCTGCAAACGTTGCACCATGCTTTTGACACCAGGACACGACCCGGGGTAGTGTCATTCGTTATATAACCGAAGTCATCGACGTTCCACGCGAGAAATGTCGACAGATTCACACAGTTTCCTCTAGCTACCATACTGGAACATCGCAGTAACATCGGAAGTCGTGGGATTTCGACTTTCCAACTTCCGGTATTAATCCTGTGATGCCGTTCTGCAAAACATGGCCGCACCCTGGTCAGATTCAAAGTGGGAAGGATATCGTCCTTCTCAGCGCGCAATTGATAGATATGCGTTGCATTTTTCAATAGGAAAGGAAATTAAACGATCGAAATAAAGGCATGCTATAAATCGCGCACTGGGGATGCATTTTAGGCGCGCGATAGGGAGCAGGAGCGATCGCGCCCCTCAAAACGCAAGGTCTGCCATACCAAATATCATTTATTCGTTATAAAGCCAGTTGTGCCAGAGAGAAGGTTGATTATCACAGGGACAATCATCTTCTCTAGCCAAGCGGACGTACATCACATTGCTCTGTACATCGCCTTGGCATACTTCTCTAGTAAAGTTGGAACGTAAATCCTCATTGATGAGTGAGATGCAGAGAAGGATTGCTGCATCCAATCAGAATGCGCGTTACGTAGTAGTTGGTTTGCCAAGATCGCGGCCCCCACTAAGAACGAGCTGTGTCGAATGTGCGGAGAAATTCTGCCGACAAAAACAGGAGAAGCACTTTCGGTGTTTCTGATCAATTGAATCAGATTTTTGGGACGCGCTGCAAGGTCGAACGAAAACGGATCGCCTTACGTGTGTGGCCGACTTGAAATTGAAGGGGAACAACTCCTGGAGGTAAAAAGTTGCTCATCGTTAAAACTTCCACTAGGTGGCGCAGAGCAGTATTACTCTGTCACCAGCCAAGAATGTCAAGGCACCGTAGAGAGCGTTGCGATGTAGTTGACTTGGTTGGTGAAGATGAGGGACAATCCACAGGTGTAATGCCTGTGAGCCATCATATATAGCTCAGTTGGTAGAGCATCGGCGCATTGAACCGGGATCATGGGATTGAATCCTGCTGACGACCAATTTATTCAATTCTCTCTCAAAAATCATTTCAAATCTTTATACCCTTATCTGCACGAACCCTTATCTGCACAAATCAAATCAACAGAGATTTTTCCTGGGCCCCTTTGCCCTGGTATATGAGTTATTTCATTATCACCTGCTCCTGGTGTTGTTTTACATCTGCATGTTGATAGCCATGCAGCCTGAATATTGATTTGACAGTCAACGAAGATCATTTAGAATTTTGGAGCTCAACATTTGTTGCTCACATGTTTTGAAGCTGTTAGTTTGGCTTATTGGCTGATACTCTGTACCCATAAGGTATTACATGTAGAAAGATTAGAGTACATATACATATGTAGTGATATGTAATCTTTCAAATGCTGTATACTGGTAACACCTTGTACAGCCCTAATAAAAACTAGTATTTTCTTTTATTTGTGTTATTGTTCTGTTAGTTTCTGTTTTGATACATGCACTGGCATTATTCATAAAAACCTATATCCGACTGAATTCCAGTCATTAAAGAGGTAGAAGCGTGATTTAAAAAATATTCAGAAAATGACATATTTCGATGAAAGTTATTTAGTAGTTGAGATCAACTAAGGTGAACGTTTTTCTGTGACCTCATTTTTTTATATCACGGGCATTGAAATCACACTTATGACATTCTCTGAAAAACGTGAGCGCACCTGCACTTGGCTCCCGTGCCTGAGATGACATCACAAAACGCGCATATTGGCATTCCTGGCATCGATGCTTTGCAATGTCATACTCGATCTTAGAACTTTTATTACACTATGACGGCTTCTAACGTGACGTCATGGACACCTGGTCACGTTATCCGACACCATGTCAGTCATTTCCCATTTCACAGTTGATCACTAGACCGAATTGAAGAATCTGACAATATTGGTCCCTATAAGAAATACAAGATTTCACGACTTGAAAATCTTTTGGCAAATGTTGATCATGCTGTTCAGTTTACCCGAACAATTAAAATCATGCTATTACCTCTTTAATCGAACAATCCAGTAATCATGTACATGTACATACATGTACAATATCAGCAGAAGCAAAGTAACTCCGAATAAACTTAATAAACGCATGGTGACAATTTCAATATTTCGACAAAATTTTATTTGTCATCTTCAGGATGTGATATACATGTAACAGCAGTTACAGGCTCTTATATACAAAAACGACTAACTTTTGTTACGTTTCTCTAATCAACTTAATACATTTTTTTATTTTTAATCTCTATTTCAATTGTGTTTATTCCCCTGACTGACATTTCTGCTGCCACTCTTTACACACTCACACACCTCAATAAATCACCACCCATCATTATTAATCCTTATCCAACTATTGCCATTTCGATTGTGTATTGCCAGGCCTATGTGGTGTGTGTATTCCTTGTCATGCCTATGTGCCACTCATGTTTATCTTGTTATGTTCACATATTATCTGATTGGCTATTGCCCTCTAATTTTGTGTATTGAACCATTTCAGTCTTTGTTAGTCGTTTTTGTATATACATGTAAGAGCCTGTAACTGCTGTTATATCACATCCTGAAGATGACATAAAATTTTGTCGAAATATTGAGACTGTCACCATGCATTTATTAAGTTTATTCGAGTTACTTTGCTTCTGCATTATGCCAAGCTTATCAGTGGATCAACACGATGGAATATCAGCCACGTAATACTTTATCATGGACACAGAACTGCATAATACAGTATGTCGATCAACAACATGATCAGTGTTGCATATGTACGTCATACATAAGATAAGATAAGATTTATTGACGTAAAATTATACCCGCAGGGGGTTAAAAAAACGTGAATACAAACAGTTTCAGACATATACATGTAGAAGACAGACACGGATGACGGACAATACAAAACAATATACAAGACAAATTTACATTAAAATGTGCACAATAAGCGCTCACAAATCTATGGGACTGGCACTGTGACCTGGGGACTGGTAGTCTTCAATGCACAGCCAGGTTTAAATAGGGTATAATTGTATGCTATATAAGGAAATTTTTTAACCATCTTTTAACTGGAAACAGTCGTAAACAAAATGGGCTACATATTTAGTAATTTGTGGATTAGTGCAGGATAACAGCTCCACAAACATGTCATCAGTCCACATAGATTTATCGCTTATTAGGTTCGCCAATTCAGCCATTAGTTTTGCCCGACGCTCAGAAAATTTGTAGCAGCTAAGAAGGAAGTGTTTTTCATCCTCTAACACACCACATGTATTACAGAGTCTATTACTTCGTGGGGTTTTAGAGTATCTACCTGTCTCAATTTCCAATCTATATGGGCACTGATTCGAAGTTTAACTAGTGCAGATCTATGTTTTCCATTACTCATATGTTGTACCTGTCCTGGTATGTATGTAATATTATGGGCGATGTTATAGAGAAGCTGGTCGGCCTAGTACCGTGAAAATGGACCAAATCCATCTTTAGCAGTAAATTATACAGCGAAGACATCGAAGACTGACAAAATGCATAGTATCATAAACTGATAAATAGACCTGCAATTCTACAATAGTCTTCTTACCAACACAAAAACATATATTCGTATTTAATCATGGACTTACCTACATACTGTGGGATGTATGCATGCAGACTGTTGCCTGATGTTACATGTGTAGTAGAAGCAGTGGCGGATGACAACTAGGTCACACAATCCATGCTTAACGGTCACCTTCAGTTCAACAGTCTATCACTGAAGAAAACCTTCTGCTATTGCGACCAGAATCGTGAATCAAATGCAGACAAATCTATGAAATATTATGCCCGTTCTTTTGTGATGTAGTGGCTGTAAATCCAGTATTATTTCGATTATGCCTGGCTGCCATAAGCCGTATCACCGATGAAAATAGCCAACACCACACATAGATGTATACATGTAAAATCCTGCCAGACTTGTACACTCAGCACAGTGCTCATTATATAGGCTATAAATGTAGCTATATGCAGGGTGAACTACATATTGCCTCAAATCCAATATGACCTGGTTTGTAACCTTCCAGAAATACCTCTGCTCCTTTATATGTAGGTCAAGGTGCCATGATGCTAATTTGTATACAAGATATCAGATAGGGTAATACCCCTTATAATTCAGCCACAGGAGGGGATATTTACCCCTAAAAACCCAAATTTATTAGAACAGGAAGTTGGTAAAATGGTCCGAAAATCAAGCAAATAAACCATTATTTATTAGTTATTTTAATGATTTTAGAGGTTGATCAAATTTATTAGAACAGCCGCTTGAATTTTGTCCAACAAATTGGGGGGATTGAATTCTAATAGGGTGGTTGAAGTATTAGAGGAATTACCAATATATGAACTGAAGCATGTACAAGTCCCCACCTCACTAGAAAGGTTAAAGAATAAAACAAGAGCATGTGACTTCAAATATGCCCGCACAACAGGGCTACATGGAAAGCATTCCCACTTGAGGACATTTCGGTTCACTCAAGGACAAAATATTGATCACGCCATAGGTGAGTAAGGTAATTCTCTCCCTATAATAATTCAATTCCCCTCAATTATGGCGACAAATTTCACTTGGTTCTAACACCTTTGATCACCGTGTAAAATCATTGAAATAACAAAAAAATAATGGATTATATGTGTGATTTAGAACTATTTTGTCAACTTTCTGTTCAATAAATTTGATCGCCCAGATCTTACGGTTGCAAATTTCACTTCTTGTGACTGAATTATTGGAGGAATTATCATAGCGCTATAGCGAGTCTTCGTGACAGCAGAATAGATATTACAGCCGTGTGGGGGGACACAGCAGGCATGCTATAATGAAACTCACTTTATAATGAACCGTGTTATAATGAGCGACAAGTGTCATCAATCATGCGATTAATCTTTTCACCGATTAGCTTCCTTGATAAAAGTGACCTGCTGAGGATCAATTAATTCCCTAAGAACTGTTAAAATTTGTACATGTTATGAGAATGCTAGAAACTACATGTATGTTTGCGTACGAGATCTGTAGGACAACATATACATGTATTTAGGAACCTTTAATTTTTGCAATGCATGAATACAGCATTATTTCAGTTTTATAGCAAAATCAATAAAATACATGTAACATACAAAATTAGATTTTATCGCAAGACTTTCTTGGCTTGAAAATGTCAAAATACATCAGGGAAATCTTTTTTTTATCACATTTGACTACAATACATCAAAGAAATCTTCTCTTTTTTTTTTGATCGCATTTGACTACATGTACAATGTATATTGATTATTAGTTTGACAGCTCATATTCTGGATGAGCCAACAGTGCTAGCATACCATTAACAGCTGTGCTAAGCCAACCACAGACCTGGTTTAAACAACTCAGTGTGAGACGATGCATGAAATAAGATAACTATACACTGTAAAAATGTATGTTTATACATAAACACTGGTAGTCATTCATGCATATTGTATGCCATATTGAATAACTCAAAATAATGAGAACCCATGCAATGATCTCAAGAAATTATCCGCCAATGTGTGAGAAACCCCCACAATCGGAAAAAGCTTCCACTGACTGTCTGCGTTGCCTATAATTAGAGTGTGATTCAACACCACTGTCACATCTCGTACATAAAACAATTCTACTAAGCATAGGCAGGGCCTGATCCAGGCCGTTTTTGAACCCATTATAACGGGTTTGGGCGCCATGAATTTGGGCGCCGAAATGAGAAAAAAAAAAAAAAAAAAAAAAAAAAAAATATATATATATATATATTTTTGTTAGCAAATTCCCTCTGAACAGGCTGAAACCTATATTTAATGCAATTACTATTGCCAAATATTAAGTTATCAGGCTGTATTTAGACCATTCAATACAGTCCAAAACATTGTATGGGCTTCGACGGGCTTCGACGGGCTTCGACAGTCCCACATCGCGGCCTATTTCACTATAACTTATCACACTCTGCGCCAGGTAAGGGTGCCCAAACTAAAAGTCTAGATCAGGGCCTGATAGAATACACCATGTTGGGAATGTGGAATTTTGATTGGGAAATTGGAGAACAGAAAATTTTAAAACAATGACTAATTGTTAGAAGAACCAATAGCAGATTTACTGGTTTGAACATGTTAATAGTGTTAGAAAATGCTGGAAATGCTGGAGACTAGGCCAAAAAAAAATATATGTCTGTTTCCGATTACGGGCCAGAAAAAAATAGAGTAGGTAGGGCCAAAAAAAAATTTATTTTGGAAATAAATTTTATTTTGATGTCCAGTACTCCTGTCCCATATACAATGGTCTACAAATATATTCTTGATTGTATAACATTCCCACCCACTTTAACATATTCTCCCAGGACACATCCCCCCATATTTTCAGATATTCAAAAGATCTTATCCCACAAAAGATAAAGGGGGGGGAGATACCCTCAAAATATATTGTTGGTATTTTTATCTCTACTGGATCCAGCAAATCTTGATATTTCAATAAGTTCTGCTGAAACCAGTTATTGTACTGATATTATGGAAATGAGAATTGCCAATAATGTGTTTGACTGCTGTTTACCACCAAAACGAGTATCGTTTTAATTTAGTAGCTTGATATGCAAAACAATATATTTCAAGGATTTCCGCCCAGAAATGATGAAATTTTTAGTGAAAAATACAAAATTCCATGTGGAATTTCAGTGCCTTCCATAGGGAGAGTGTACTTATTTTCTGGAAAAGCCTGAAGAAAAAATTTACATATACAACACAAAATGAAATGGGAAATTAATTTGAACATCATGGAGGTTTGTACCAGCGACTAGCTAATTCGAACAATTTGAGAAACGAGACGCGATTCCTGACTGTACAACAGTACAATGATTTGAACAAGCCATTTCTCGAAAACAGAAGAATTATTACTTGCTTGAATCTGGGGGTTTATTTCAATGCATTCATAATAAAACAAGTCGGGGAAATTTTGGATTTTTTAGCGGAGAAATGGTACCGGTCGGTTAGACTTTGACGGCGACTAGCTTTGACTGTCGTCGCCGATTTCGCTGAAAACGAACACCACTTGCAAGCTGCCGTGTCCGCTAAACACTGCTTTAAAAAACGTCATTTCAAGCCATCAAATCAGTAGATTTCTTTCGAAGTTGATGGAGAATATGTTTAAAATTGTCCTGGTAAACATGACCAAGTCGACTGAAGCGTAATCGGGTTGCAGATTTCTCGATTCCCGACCTAGAAGTAGGTGCTTTATTTCCTGAAAAGATCGTCAACCTGCCGCCATGCCATGCGGGCAGCTCCAGTCACACTTTACGGTATGCTGACTGTGGGCGCGCCGCTTTACGGTTGTTGTTGTTGTTGTTGTTGTCGTAAAACGCGGCCTTGGTAGTGATTTCGTTGGAATTTGCTGATAAAATTTTTAGAGTCGCACGATTTATCTAGACTCGGTCGGGTAACCGGAAACAGACATATTTTTTTTCTTGGCCCTAGAGAGATTTGAGGGGACTGATTGTAGAAATGAAGTAGGAGTAGTCTAGACCCCTTGTATAAAGGGCATTATGTAATAAGCCAACTACTTCAGATTTCATGACCTGCATAATCAACAGGTGTATGATCTGCCTAGTAAAGGAGTTTTATCAATTTTGCAGTGTAATTCAACTTGTCCAAAAGCTCTCTTGAATCCTTGCAATACATACATGTACATGTATATAGTATCACCACATACTGATAGAAGCACATGTATTATCTCTGTTTGCATTTAGTTATGTGTTTTAGCAGTGGACAATGCAGCCTAAACTTTTGAGATATTTTGTTTCCAATACCACCCATTGCCACATGTATGCCAGCAGCACCAATGTCTGTTCTTGTTCTACAAGATCACTATAACAAAATTCATGTTTCACTTTGTGACCATACCGTGTGTATAATTTTTGGTGCTGCCTTGGACATGTTGCCCCAGACCAAAAGTTGATGTGCCTTTCTTCGCCGAGTTGATTGATATTTCATTAATATACTCATAATTGATGACAGTGTGACGGAATTGAATGGAATAATGTTTTGGACTGTTTGAAGAACTGGGGAGATAATAATTAATACTTTTATCTGAGCATGTATTCATCCCTCATAACCATGGCCATTTTGGTTCATCTTAGTAATTAACACATACATACATACATGTACATAAGTTTTCTCTATAGAGATGAACAATATAGATTTACATATTTTGTTTCACATTGTGCTTCATAAATTCAATATCAGAATTATTCACATCACAGTCAAATTGGGAAAAACACTGGGAATGTTACACCATTTCAGCTACAAACATGGCCGCCATTGGAAAAATATTAAGTTATCAGGCTGTATTTAGACCATTCAATACAGTCCAAAACATTGTATGGGCTTCGACGGGCTTCGATGGGCTTCGACAGTCCCACATCGCGGCCTATTTCACTATAACTTATCACACTCTGCGCCAGGTAAGGGTGCCCAAACTAAAAGTCTAGATCAGGGCCTGATAGAATACACCATGTTGGGAATGTGGAATTTTGATTGGGAAATTGGAGAACAGAAAATTTTAAAACAATGACTAATTGTTAGAAGAACCAATAGCAGATTTACTGGTTTGAACATGTTAATAGTGTTAGAAAATGCTGGAAATGCTGGAGACTAGAGAGATTTGAGGGGACTGATTGTAGAAATGAAGTAGGAGTAGTCTAGACCCCTTGTATAAAGGGCATAATGTAATAAGCCAACTACTTCAGATTTCATGACCTGCATAATCAACAGGTGTATGATCTGCCTAGTAAAGGAGTTTTATCAATTTTGCAGTGTAATTCAACTTGTCCAAAAGCTCTCTTGAATCCTTGCAATACATACATGTATATAGTATCACCACATACTGATAGAAGCACATGTATTATCTCTGTTTGCATTTAGTTATGTGTTTTAGCAGTGGACAATGCAGCCTAAACTTTTGAGATATTTTGTTTCCAATACCACCCATTGCCACATGTATGCCAGCAGCACCAATGTCTGTTCTTGTTCTACAAGATCACTATAACAAAATTCATGTTTCACTTTGTGACCATACCGTGTGTATAATTTTTGGTGCTGCCTTGGACATGTTGCCCCAGACCAAAAGTTGATGTGCCTTTCTTCGCCGAGTTGATTGATATTTCATTAATATACTCATAATTGATGACAGTGTGACGGAATTGAATGGAATAATGTTTTGGACTGTTTGAAGAACTGGGGAGATAATAATTAATACTTTTATCTGAGCATGTATTCATCCCTCATAACCATGGCCATTTTGGTTCATCTTAGTAATTAACACATACATACATACATGTACATAAGTTTTCTCTATAGAGATGAACAATATAGATTTACATATTTTGTTTCACATTGTGCTTCATAAATTCAATATCAGAATTATTCACATCACAGTCAAATTGGGAAAAACACTGGGAATGTTACACCATTTCAGCTACAAACATGGCCGCCATTGGAAAAAAATCTGGTCACAATTTCATTCACCTTTGACTCTTCGCTAAATTCAAAGTTGACAATTTATATTCTGTGATATCATATACTGTACTTGATTTCTGGAAAAATTAATGGTGGTTTAATTTGTTTACATGTAAACATTTTTTCTTAAATCACCTTATGGCACATAAAAGTTCAACAGAAAACACTTTAATCATAACGCTTATCGAGTTTTTGACGTTTTGTCCAATAATTGTTTGCAACAAGCGAATAATAATGTCAGCAAATTATGCTATTTTTATGCTTGACAACCTGAAACAGAACAATTTTAGACAGAAATCATCAATCTAATTGGTTAATTTTCATTTCACGAAAAATGAGATTTTTTTAGATGCAATAAACATGTCTTAATTGCTATTCCAGGAACACCAAAACCTTTTAAGAACTTTACTATCCATCAAGACCATTATAATCACATTCATAGAAATCAAGCAATTCAGATGAAATCATGTTACAAAGGTTTACAATGTACTTGTACCTATGCTTTGATTACAGTGCCACCTAGAGGTGAACAGTGGCTACATTGTACCACAACCAGACAAGTTTCTCAATAAGTTTTTGCTACCTATCTCATGCAAAAACAAGCGTTCTGAGAACCCCAACATCTCGCCTTGCGGGGTCATCCGCCAAAGGTGCAGCGGTATTGAAAGCATACATGTAGAGCAAACAATAAGGTCTGGAATAGGTGATGTACATTGTAGTACAGACAATAATGTCTGGAATAGATTATCTGGTACAGACAATAACATCAGTCCCATGTGGGAATACTGGCAAAAGTTAATCCCATGTAGGATGGATAGATCAGTGCCGTCGGATTACTGGTACATAGGGCAGTCCAGTGTGAGATTACTGCTGGATAGTTCAGTCCCATGTGAGATTACTGCTGGATAGGCCAGTCCTGTGTAGGATTACTGCTGGGTGGACCAGTCCCATGTTATTACTGATGGATAGTCCCCTGTGGGACTACTGCTGGATAGTCCAGTCCCAAGTGAGATTACTGCTGGATAGGCCAGTCCTGTCTGGGATTACTGCTGGATAGATGAGTCTCGTATGGGATTAATGCTGGATAGGACAGTCCCGTGTGGGATTACTGCTACATAGGCAGTCCAGTGTGGGATTACTGCTGCATACGGCAATCCTGTGTGGGATATGGCTGAGGAGGCCAGTCCCATGTGGGATTACTGCTGGATAGGCTAAACCTGTGTGGGATTACAGTGGAATAGGTCAGTCCCATGTAGAATTATGGCTGGATAGGTCAGTGCCATGTGGGATTACTGCTGGATAGGTCAGTCCTGTGTGAGATTACTGCTGGATAGGCCAGTCCCAAATGGAATTACTGCTAGATAGACCAGTTCGGTCTGGGATTACTGCTGGATAGTTGAGTTCCGTTGGGGATTACAGCTGGATAGGTCAGTCCCGTGTGGCATTACTGCTGGATAGGCCAATGCCATTTGGGATTACTGCTGGATAGGTCAGTCCCGTGTGGGATTACTGCGGGAGAGCTGTGACCGAGGAAAACATGAAACATGTCCACCAAGTTTTATAATCATCCCACGAAAGGTTCAACAAAGTTTCCATGTACAGATCTACATGTAAATTTTTGCCCAACAAAAACCTTATCAATGGAAAGGTACAAAGTCTAAACTGCAATAATTAAGAAAAAATTTCATATTTAATGTCATATTTCTTAAACAGCACATGTGCACATCGTCGAATCACATTGAACTTGGGTAGCAAGTGTCAAACTCATCCAATGAAAGCTGACAGCTTCAGAAAACTTTCCATGTACAGGTGTACATGTATACATGTACATTATTATTGGCAGATTAAGACAAAACCCTCAAAATTTGAACAAAAATTAATATTTCATCTCCTAAATAGCACAGGTACATCTTCTAATCATAAGAAACATGTGTACCAAGTTTCATAATCATTCAATGACAGCTGACAACTGCAGCAAACTGTGGTGTACAGATGTACATGTGCACTTCAGCTAAACGCAAAACTCAATCATTTGCCATAATTTGGAGAAAAAAATCAATATTTCATCTCAAAAATAGCACCAGTACATCCTCCAATCATAAGAAACATGTGTACAAAGTTTCGTAATCATCCAATGAGAGCTGACAACTGCAGCAAACTTATCATGTACATGTATATGTATACCTGTAGAGGCCTACATGTACAATTTATCTAAACAGAAAACTCATTCATTTGCCATAATTTGAAGAAAAATTAATATTTCTTGTCAAAAATAGCACAGGTACATCCTCTAATTATAAGAAACATGTGTACCAAGTTTCATAATCATCCAATAACAGCTGACAACTGGAGCAAACTTACCATGTACATGTATATGTATACATGTAGAGGCCTACATGTACAATTTACCTAAACAGAAAACTCATTCATTGCCAAAATTTTGAGAAAAATTAATATTTCTTCTCAAAAATAGCACAGGTACATCCTCTTATCATAAGAAACATGTGTACCAAGTTTCATAATCATCCAATGACAGCTGACAACTGGAACAAACTTACCATAAACATGTATACATGTAGAGGCCTACAAGTACAATTTACCTAAACAGAAAACTCATTCATTTGTCATAATTTGGAGAAAAATTAATATTTCTTCTCAAAAATAGCACAGGTACATCCTCTAATCATAAGAAACATGTGTACCAAGTTTCATAATCATCCAATGACAGCTGACAACTGCAACAAACTTTCCAAGTACAGATGTACATGTGCACTTCAGCTAAACGCAAAACTCTATCATAGGGATTTTAACATTGGAGCACCCCAGGGGTAGTACCCCCAGGTGGCATACCCAGCCCCCATATTTTTTTTATTTTTTAAATATTTTTTCTAATTTTTCTAGATTTTTTTTTAAGTTGCTAAACCAAAAACCTTATCATTTCCAGGCAGGGGACACCGACACCGACGACGACATCCTCTTTCCCCCCTTGAACGTTCTGTACAGAGGGAACATTCCTGCTGAATGTTCTTGTTTTAGATACAAGAACGTTCGGGTGCATCAGAACGTTCAGGAGCTTCAGACCGTTCGGATACCTTCATGCTGAACGTTCCTGGTAGGTGGAACGTTCCTGCCGAACATTCCGAGTTACTGGAACATTCAACAGTGGGCATTCTCTTGTTCCACTGGAACAAAAAATCGCGTTCCAATTTTTGCTTCGCTCTCTTATCATAGACAGTATGGCAACATGAAAGATTTATACAAGGTTATATTTTAAAGGTGAAATGCAAAGGTCTTTATATTTTCCTTTTTATATTCGTCATGGGTCATTTAATGATGAAAATATCAGTCTAACCACTTCATTTGGTTTTATTTGAAGTACAATGTATTTTGTCTCCTGGTACATGTACCTTTGAAAAGGGGTTTGAAGTTGGTTTCTCAAGCCCGGCCGATTTCAGTAATGAAATCCGCATCGTTAATTATCTGCTCTGGTTTGATGCTGGTTTGTGACGTCACATCAGACCACCTGGACGGTCGTCAATACTTGTAATGTTCAGTCCCCGGGCGGCTGGTCTGACATGACGTCACAATCAAGGAAAGGACTAAGCGACGTTTTGCAAATCTGAATTCAGCTAGGCTAGGGGTACCAACTTTTAAAAAGATTCTAGCAGACAAGATAATTCAAATTAATCTAAGTCAAGTAGATAAACTGGCATTTCTATCATTATTCAACCTATATTAATTAAATGTAGAGCGGAGAATTCAAAAACCTTTGCATTTCACCTTTAAACTATATTAAATGATAGGAAACCTGGCTTGAGATCGCCCCAAAGACCAACACCAATCATGACCACAACGCACATGGTGCATGAACGCATGATCACCGGTGATCGTAATGGCTCATACGATCATTCGCTAGTCTGAAAAGTGGAACACAAATGTGTTCGCTATGGCCTTAGGCGATCGTGATTTCAAGACCCTCCTTACTCATGCTGCCTACATGTACCTGAATTTGACCAAGCAGCCATGGCTGTCCGTTTTCGATATCACAGCATTAACAGAATTGCTGTTACTTGACTGTGTTACCCTAGATAGATAAATTCACTTAAAACAAATAAAAATAGAACAAGGTAGTCACTTACCTCGGGGACTATAATTTTCATCATTATAATCCATGTGTAGCTGTCCATTTAACTTCATTCTGTCCGTGTGATAACAGCTCAGTGAAGTCAGCATACACGAACTGTAATCAGACAGCATTTAGTGTGTCTATAAGGCAGCAGAGAAATTCCCTGATACAGCGTGGTCGAGATAACGAAGCGAACAGGTTGCCTGCAGTTCTTGTCCCTGTAAGCAATGGTTAGTTGGCGTTGCGCGCGACGTCTATAAATGTCTCTGTCTCAGAGCTGCAATGACAAAGTGTGCCAGAGAAATTTTGTCAACTCCCTTTGAATAATAATAATAATGTTGTTACAGTCCATGAATCAATTACCGGTACCGAAAAGACTAGAGCAGGAATAAGGAGTCGGGCTATCAATAAAGGAAGACATTTAGACAAGCAGTGCTCATATTGTACATATTTTAATCCCTCTAAAAATTCAATCACCCTGTCAATATTAAGTCAGCTCCAATTTTGGGGAAAAAATTCAATCAGTGGTTCAATAAATTTGATCGCCCTCTAAAATCATTGAAATAACGAAGAAACACTGGATTATATGCATGTTTATTATTACAACTATCTGTTCGAAAATATTTGATCATGCATCCCCAAATTTTGTGGGAAATTTCAATTCCTGTGATTGAATTATTAGAGGGGTTACCATACAGGTAAATAAAAGGTTCAGCAATGGAAAAAAAAATATGTTTTTCTCTGATTTTCTACATGGTATGAATCCACCAATCTGGTTAAAACCTGATTTGAACAAGGGTGAGTGAGTGGATATGATTTAGCATCGCTTTCAACACCATTTCAGTCATTCCCTCATGGCAAAGCTCTCTGAGGGGCTAAGGCCTATTCATGACCTCAGGCCTGCAATTGGCTCACAGTGAAACTACACAGGCAATGTTTCACAGTCATGTACTGAGCTGTACACTACTGAAAGGTACTGCACGGAAAGGCCCACCATACATGTGAGTACTGAGCTGTAACTGAACAGTTACTGTTTGGTAATCACAGCTAGGTCAGAACTGAACTGAACAGTACATGTCAGTTAGCAACAGCCTGGTTCCAAGAGGTAACTAAGCAGTACTGCACAGTAACAGGTTGGTTACTGTTCAGTTACATGTACCATGCAGTACTGTTCAGTCCTGTTTCTTGTGGTACTGTATGGTATCCAATCAGTACTGATCAGTTACTGAGTGGTAGTGTGTGAATACAGGTCAGTACTGAATCAATGGTACTGTACTGAGGTGTACCGTTCCGGCCCTTTCTTGCGGTTACCATTCAGTTACCACACAGTACCAACATGTGGAAATTTGGCTATGTATAGGAGAAAATTTGCCAAAATATAGTGAAATATAAGAATTTTCATAATAAAATATAGGAAAATATAGGAAATAAAGGAGTGTAATACAGGTCACTAATGTATGTTCCAAACTTGGTAGTTTCTGGTGTTTAATCAAATTATTTCCACTGAATGCAGTTATAGTGCTGGTGATTATAAGAAGACCCGTCCTGCTGTTTGGCTCAAGAAAGAGAGATTTCAATGTTTTCATACATTATTTGCCGGGGCGAAATTGTTTTGCTGAAATGTATTTCTTCATGCCAATTTGGCGCATTTCAGAGCATTGGTGAAAGTTTTCATGAGAAAAAAATTAAGTCAAAATATAGGAAAAATAGGAGGTTTTCATTAAAATATAGGAAAATATAGGAATGACTCAAAAATATAGGGAAATATAGGAAATACAGAAGGCACTTGCAGGCCTGTGACCTGGAGTGTGCACACGCAACGACACAGATCAATGGGCTTCAATACACCCATACAACATGAAAAATGTTGTTGTTGAACAAATCTGATTGAAAAACAATCCCACATGAGGACATTTGGAATAGATAATGCAGGCACTTAATTGGCATTCTCCCGTTGTTAGATTTCAGGACCATAGCCAGAATTTCTAGAGGGTGTAGCTTTGGACACACCGGTTCTCATCAGATCACCGAAGTTAAGCAACGTTAAGCTCGGTCAATACTTGGATGGGGGGACTGGGTGCTGTACTGGCTGGGCTGATCAGTGTCCAGGATAATAGGAACTGTGAGCACTCTCATGTTCTGGCACATGTATGTACATGTAGGCACCCTCGTGATATGACTGAAACAAGGTTGAACATGAGATTGATCTAATCAAAACCCCTCGGCTTTCCCCAAGTGATTGTGACCCATGTGTAGTGTGAATTGGGGAAGAGATAGTTCTATGTGGGATGATCAAGATATACCGGTAGTTGGTTACATTCAGGCATATAGGACAGAAATAGGAAAATTATATATCTGTAAAGGGGCATAACTCTGTAAAATATGGGTCGAGGGGAGCCACTTTCGATAGGCGTCTGACTTAGCACTCTGTAAAATAAGAACCGAGACGAATAAGCTGTACCGAACATGAATCTGCAGATTTAACTTGTACATTCAGCTACAGATAACAAAATCGAAGATTATTACATCCAAAACGGGCATAACTCCATAGGCCGAGGCGAGTAATCCTTTGTTGGCTTGTGGAATACAACAATATAAATAAGTTTCCAAAATATAGTAGCTATACCAAACACAGTTCTGCAGATATAGTTGGTTATATTCAGGCATATAGGACAGAAATAGAAATTAATATATCTGTAAAGGGGCAGAACTCTGTAAAATATGGGCCGAGGGAAGCCACTTTCAATAGGCGTCTGACTTAGCACTAGATAAATAAGTGTTGAAACTTTGGTGGTTGTATCTCAAGCGGTTTTGCCTAAAATGCGTTAACGGACGGACGTACATGGCAACGACAATACCCCAAGGCCAAAATGGCCGATGGGTAAAAACGTTAAACCCTGCTACTCACTCACTCCTTCTAGACGGGGATCACTCCAGAAAGAAAAGGGGCACTTTGTATGGTCCCTGGATGCAGCGTGCACTACTCACCCCCCTTGGAAAAAGTTGGCATTTTAGGCTTTATTTAACACACTCGAGCTCATTTTAGAGGCTTTGTGATGGTGAGATATCTAAAAAAAAAACAATAATATTTACCATAAATGCTTAAAAAAAAGTTTAAAAGAAAAAAATCATGACCACAACCAGATAAATCAAAGCAATTATAGTGATTATCTCAACGAAATTACAGTGACTATATGAAATGAATGGAGACTCGAGATAAGACTAAAGATATTAGATTAAATGTATGCCAACATTTATTTCAAACGTAAAATTTTGTCATTAATTACATGCATGTTCTACAACATCCGCACACTTCCATCCCTGTATACCAGCAAACGGCCATGGAAATGTTTGTGCTCTACAGTCCAATTTTCATAGCACACATCATGACATGCAATATACAACTACACGTTATTAGAGCATTTCAACAGCAGGCGACACTACATCAGGGATTCATACACGTCGGTTTTTGCCACCGGTATTCGGTGGCAAAATTCACTAGGAAACTCAATTTGGACTGTACAAAAACTGAAGTGTGCGTGTTTAACACAGTAAATATTCAATTTCTCAGGTATAAACTCAATTCCGGTGAATGCTAAAACTCGTAATTCGACCAACAACGCCGTTTAAAATTTTTTCTATACGTACGCGCGTCATTTATTCAGAAAAGTTCGTTAAAACGAGTAAAAATTAACGCACCTTGTTTACAAGATCGTTTACAGGAACACATTCTCCACGTTCGAGATAAAAAAATTGAAGGGCAACAACTCGTGTTTCCATTTACACACCAAGGATTTGGGTCACGTAGTAGAAATGCGTCGATGTTATTGGGTAAAATGGTCATATGTGTTTTAAATTCTTTTCATTCAACCCGCGAAAACCTGATCACCTGACGTAACCCGACTTACTGATTGGTCAACCATAAAATATCGCTTGAGTACGCATGCGCCATAACGTGGTCGAATTCGACAGAAATCACAATGGCGTTTGGCTTCGCTCACCGAAACCACGCGTCGCGTAAACAACAGGATTTTTACCGAATGTTTAATAAATTTTCAGTATTCTTTATCCTAGGTGTAACCAGGAATACATACATAAGATTTTAGACGAGTTATTTAGTCGGAATGAAGCAAAACAGACCGTCCATCGGTAGTAATCTGAAAGTGATAAAAAAAATTATGTGAGGTTTACGGTACAATATTTTTGCCAAACTGCATTTCCTAAATATTTCTAAACCTGTATGCCAAATATGTTCCGAATGTATGTTCAGGATTTCAAATTAATGTATCGTGCATCAAATACCATCCATTATTTCATTTTATTTGTCAATTCCAACGACTCGACAGACACCATTTTTGAACCCATTTTGAAAGGTTCAACACTGCTTGACAGCCTGGCACTCGAACATCGTCAGTTAAGAGACAGTCAGGAAGGAGTAAAACACATTCTTAAAATGTCAAGTTTTATCTTGAATATATTTCCTGAAATGAATTTAGTAAATTGTCATGCACATTAAGTCATTTTGCACAATTCCACTTAAGAACATGAATTGCAGGCAAGCACCTGTAAAAGGTGTGTGGACCCCTCAGCCTGTTTTTTTTAGTCAAGTAGGATCAGGGCTGCATCTAGAGCCAATTTAGTTTCGGAAAACATATTTCGGTTCGGAAAAGGATTTCTGAAGGACATACTAGAACTAGAGCCTATGGGCTTTAATGAGATCTGGTAGCTGGGTTATTTGTGGATAAGTTTGTAATGAAATAAACACACAATTATATATTTAATTTCAAGTTAGGCACAGGTGGCACCAGGCACGAATGTATGTGGGTTAAATGCAATCACAAGTTACATCCTGTGACAAGGTATATGAAGGGCCGTTCGCGCCATAAACGCATCCTTTAAACGTTTTAACTTCTTAAACGTTTAAAATTGTAAAGCTTTAAAAAGTTTAAACGTTTAAACTTGAACCAACCAATCAGATGTTATGAACTGACATTTTCCTGTTAAAAAGCAAACGTTTCCAGTTGTAAATTCGCGACTTCAGACGTTTTCTGTCAAGAGAAAAATTCGGTCTTTAAAGGTTTCCGGTTAAAAGGATAACATTTCCGGTTGTGATCGTCCAATCAGATTTTTTATTTGGGCCACGTGTATTCCAACATCTACACCAACACGTTGTGGAATTTAGATGGATATAGAGGGACGCCTCGCATGTATCTGTTTGAGTTCCACATTTGCCCTAATCAGTTTTGGAAGTTTGTTATTTGATTCAATGTCAATTCACGGGTTTGATCGGTACATGTACATACATTACAATTATATTGAGATTGGTGGCATGTCTGCTAATTGAGCGGAAGCCAGGAAATACTGACCGCTGTATGTACTTGAAGTGGTCAGGAAACACTGACCATTGAAGATAGCTGATGGATAATACAGTAACTGGTACGAGCGAGAAATTTGTCACAACAGGTCAATTGTATACTTGAATATAAACCTGATTTACGCTGTATGTTATAGGAATGCATATAAATGAATTGTCTTCTGTTAAATGGATTAGTAAGAGTTTAAATCAGATGAGTATTTGTGCGCGGTTATATATTTTGGAGAGATCTAGCAAACCTGAACATCTATTTAATATGATAAAGCTATACATGTATATTATTTGAATCAGTGTGGTCAAACAGGCCAGCTCTGTCCGAGCAATGACCAGCGCTCAAGTGTCCATTCCGGTGGTTTCCCTAATTAAGTGTTTGAGTTGTGAGAAACTGAAGTTTAGACCGAGCCTGCGTTAAGTAGCTTGTTTACTCTACTGTATAAAAGTTTGATGTATATTACACTAGGCTAAGCATTAACTCCATTGCTTCATCTGTACAGACGTTTTTGGCAGGGGTTTTTCTTGACAGTTTTTCATCGGGGTAACCCCGATGAAAAACAAATAAGAATTGAGTTTTGACGGTTTTTTGGAAATTGAGTTTTCCATGAAAAAATTGAGTATTTTATTTTTCGGACATTCGCGCGCCGTAGGCGCGCGAAAAAATTGAGTTTCCTTCAATAAAATTGAGTTTCTGTAACGAAATGCAAAGATAATACAGCTCGCGAGAAGAAAGAAAAGACTGCACTCACGTGGTGGAAGAGCGATGTGTGCGTTGTTGTTGTTATACGCACAGCCTACGTTTTGTTCCACTTTGCATGCGGGCGTATGACGTTTCATTGGAAAGGGAATTCCTTGTAGTTTCTGATTCCTTGATTGAATGCGTGATTTCGACCGATGGCCAATCAAACAGACGATAACATCGAAAAACTGCAAGGGGTGTTTTCCCGTTTCTCTAGTAACGGTAACAGCCGATCCTGTATCGGTTACGTTGATTGGACAAGCGGGGTAACGTAACCTACATCGCCTTCAACTGGGTCAAGCTGATCTGAGGGAAACGCCATTTTTATCTCATCGCAACGAAATTACGTGGCGCAGAAGCTCGAAAGAAATTTGAAAATAAAGTTTGTTTAGCGGATTTAATCGAAACCCGCATTTTGGAAATATAAACTGAGCTTCTGTACTTCAACTATACCAAAGAATCATATATTTTGAAGGGGTTTTCTGTGAGTATTTTATATTTTCTGGGCGGCTTCTCGACAACGCTTTATGGAAATCTCCGTTGGTGTTTTTTTTTATTTTTCATTTTTATTTCTTCCTCCCGACTTCGTTATTCTGAGACAGAATATCAAGTTTACATTCAAGAAATCAAATCAGGCTTAGCTAACAATATATGTATGGTTTTTATCGAGTTTCATGCTTGGTAAATTTGAAAAAAGCGATTTCAGAATGGTACATCGCTGCACTCGCATTGGCAGAAGCAACGGCTCGTCGCATTTTTCGTATAGAAAGACGAGAGCCGTTTGAACGACTCGCCGCGGGCGTAACAGTTAAAATGCTGAAAAACTGAACTTAGAAAAATAAAGAACTGAATAAAGATCTATGCATGGAGACATTCATACAGTTGACTCCTCGTCGATGATCAATAATTAGCTCCGGTGTAGCCTTGTTCCATACTACGTGACTTGTTCTCACGTAGTATGGAACAAGGCTACACCGGAGCTAATCAATAATAAACTCCAGTAAATGGGGAGAGTCAGACGCAGGCATTTGCACGTCGCTGAAAGTGAAAGTAGGCGAGATGATATATGTAGAGCTGCCAGATGTCAAGAAATATAAAGTGTCTCCATGAATAGATTTTGTAATAGATTATGTAATCGAAAATGCGAGACAAGAACTTTGATTTTCACAACACGTGGGTTCGGTATTGCTGCGCATCAACAACAACACAATGTTGTAGAGGGGGTGAAAAAAAACGTGATGGAGGGCGCATTTTATTTTCATTTTTCTGAAAGCCAACCAAAATGTTGGCCATACAACTGACATTTGAGATGCATACTGCAAACCTGTGTATGCATCAGCTGTTTTCAAGCACAGAGGAATTTTTCATCATTTAGATTTACACTGGAAGAAATATACCTCTGAAACGCCCGTACGCAATCTCTTTTTTTTTTGGGTATTGCATGTATTTTTTTTGCATGCTATTCCTATTTCTAAGATGAAAAGGCACTAAAAATTGAGTTTTCGCACTTCATTCGATGAAAATTGGGGAAAATTGAGTTTTCATACTTCATTCGATGAAAATCGGGAAAAATTGAGTTTTAGGCATTATTTAGCGCGCCGAAGGCGCGCGAAAAAAATTGAGTTTTATTGAATTCAGAAATTGAGTAGATGAAAAACTTTTGTCAAGAATAACCCCTGGGATGTTACACTAACAGTAGGAGGTTATATAAATTAAACCTCTGATACTATGAGAATGATATTCATGAATACTGATTATAAATCAGCCTCAGACTTACCTTATTTCTCATAGCTCTCAATAAATCCCGCACCGAGTGACCTTTGTATGTGCGAAACTTCCTCAGATCTGAAAAAATATATAACATCAAATTAATGTTCAAAAATGTTCACATGCACCCATGATAGTAGTATATTCAATATCATGGGGTTAGAATCATACATCAATATCTTTAAATGGCATCAGATATAGAAGCTAATCATTCAATCACAGGAAGTGAAATTTCTCAGCATAAAATCAGGGGGAGATCAAATTTATTAGAACAGGAAGTCGTCAAAATGGTCCAAAATCATTCAGATAACCCATTATTTCTTTGTTATATTAATGATGTTAGAGGGTGATCCAATTTATTAGAATGACTGATTGAAGCTTGTCCCCATAATCAGGGATAATTGAATTTTTGATAAGGGAATCAAAATTATTAGAGGGATTATTTTAACATCATTTTGTTGATAATAACTTCTTCTTTATTGCAGGGGAGCGACGGAAACATTGCCCCTCTGCAATAAAGAGCACGTTATTATCCACAAAATAATATCTTGAAATATGTCTGCAATGTATCAAACTTTTCAACCCACTACATACCCACATGCAGAAGGTTTTGAATCATATGTTGAATATTGTCAATACAAATTCGTACCCATAAAATGAATTAGTTCTACAATGGGTATTTTCGTAGATGTATGTCAAACAACAACAATAATCATGAAAACATAAGAAAGCCAAGAACATCAACATGGTTTGCCTCCCTTGTTCACAGAACATAGTGGTTCAGACCTTTTCAGACCTCCTGCAGGTATGCAATAGCCTTTTCAGAAAGAATCATAACGTAAAGAGATGTGACTAGTAATAGTAATAGTTTACTTTAATAAACCTGAAGAGAAAAAGAATCACCAAATTTTGTTTACAATCAAAAGTCAGAGATCGGCCAATCTAGCTGAAAATTCTTTTGACTATTTCAAAGTGGAGCAGAGTTGTTTCAATGTGTGTTACCATTTTGTAGTTCTGTAGATATGTGGTCCCTCCAGTCATATTTGACCATACGAGCTCCTCCACACTCCAGTCGCTTTACCACTTCACAGTCCTCCTTCTCTTTCTCGATTCTATCACTGACATCCTGACCAAGAGAAATACAAACATTAGAGATGTGTTACCATGGAACCAGCATTCAAGTCTACGGGTATATTGAAAATGCTTGGTTTCCGTTTTATTAGAAAGGAGAAAATGATGCGACAGAAAGAAATTCAGCCATTTTTGAATTAAATTTTGAAGGTGAATAATTAGGGAAATTACTGTCAATCTCTACCAGTCTACCAACTGCTGACTCCCAGGCAGTTTAAAGTGAAGGCATTTAAGTGCGTGTTAAAAAGATTGCTTTTCAGCACATTGCAGTCAGAGGGTTGTACACCAATATTTTGGAGGTCACAAACTCTGATGATGGGAGAATGGAGATTCACAGAAGTCTAAAATTTCAACTGGGGACTGGAATTGAGTTTTGGTTTGAATTTCGCACCGATTACCGGAGTGAATGAATAATTAGGGTGATTAAATTAGAAGTGATCGCCATTTTAGAAACATCAATTCAAAAATAACTGACAAAGTTTTTGGGAACACAGAATTTTATTAAAGTCATAAAATTAATATACGACATTGCAATATCTACCATACCTGAAAAAACATCAGTTGTTTTTCCAAACTCCAGAAGAATGGATGTTTGAGAATCGCTTTGGCCGATGGCCTTCTGCAGGGGTCAAAGGCTATCATCTGTTCTATCAAGGCCCGGCCAACATAATGTGCTGAAAAAAAAAGTATGGAACATTCAACATTCAAATTACACAACATGTATGGTATTACATAATATCGGATGTCCCCTTTATACAATTAGATGAAAATAAGGATAATTTGGTTGGGGGGAGAAAGGATTAAGATAATGGAGTTGTGAGATGAGTCACCATTGATTGGAAAGTGCCATCAATTTAGAGAAGTGTTAAGGAATGGCAGCCCATGTTAGGCATGATCAACAGGGGGAAAAATTACGGCTATAATAGTATGACACACTTATATGCAGTGTGTTTGCTGAGGTTATAGATATAGATTAACATTTACTGGAGCCAATTAAAATCTGACCTGCCTGCATGTACATTTTGATGCAATAATGGCAGAGTTGCTTCCCTTCTCATAGCGCTGTTCCAGAAGAAGAAAAGAAGGGGCCTGAACTGAGGCAGTCCAACTATGCTGAATACAAGGGGTTTATATTGAGACTGACCATCTTCCCTGCAAGGAGAGTGCTTGCATAAACATGTCAGAGAGAACTACCTCTCTAAAAAGGAGGTAAGAAAGGTCGTTTTTACCCAATAAAGTTCAGAAGATATCGAACATAGGCGACCATGGACATATATACCTGCATCGGATGGTATTAATTAAACCAATTGTCTATCTAATTTGCATAATAATAATGGTTTTTCCCCTATTAAGACTAGTAGTTCTCTCTAGCCTGATGAAAGACTTCTCGGAAGAACCCACCATATCTAGAGAACCCACCATGTCTAGAACCCACCATATCTAGAGAACCCACCATGTCTAGAGAACCTGCCATGTCTAGAACCTGCCATGTCTAGAGAACCCGCCATGTCTAGAGAACCCAATATCTAGAGAACCCACCATGTCTAGAACCCACCATGTCTAGAGAACCCACCATGCCTAGAGAACCATCCATGTCTAGAGAACCCGCCATGTCTAGAACCCGCCATGTCTAGAGAACACACGTCTAGAGAACCCACCATGTCTAGAGAACCCACCATGTCTAGAGAACCCACCATGCCTAGAGAACCATCCATGTCTAGAACCCGCCATGTCTAGAGAACCCACCATGTCTAGAACCCGCCATGTCTAGAGAACACGTCTAGAGAACCCACCATGTCTAGAGAACCCACCATGTCTAGGGAGCCACCATGCCTAGAGAACCATCCATGTCTAGAACCCGCCATGTCTAGAGAACCCACCATGTCTAGAACCCGCCATGTCTAGAGAACACATGTCTAGAGAACACACCATGTCTAGAGAACCCACCATGTCTAGAGAACCCACCATGCCTAGAACCCACCATGCCTAGAGAACCATCCATGTCTAGAACCCGCCATGTCTAGAGAACCCACCATGTCTAGAACCCGCCATGTCTAGAGAACACACGTCTAGAGAACCCACCATGTCTAGAGAACCCACCATGTCTAGAGAACCCACCATGTCTAGAGAACCCACTATGTCTAGAGAAGATGAAGTCCAACAGGCTGCATTTGGCATACATACCATTACTGGCTAAATGTTCCAGGCTGCATTCACCACTTAAAATATTAGCTTGTCTTCTCAGGGAATCACCAAACGGGTGCTTTCCCTTGGCTAGGACGTAATAAAACACACAGCCCATAGAAAATATGTCCACGGCACATGTCTGAAAGTATCGGAAAGACGGAATATCTGAGAGGACTGTAATATCATGATGAACATAAAGTCAGAAGATAAACTGCTGACTGCACTGTGTAGGATTTACATGCACATGAATGTTGGTGAATACATGTGCAATGTTTCGACATAACGCCACTTGCAGTAAATTGCATTGGACTATTGATGGTTAATCATGCCTTTTGCCTTGTGTTTGCTGGCATGACTGATAATAGATTCTGATCATTAATATTGCAAGTTCCATGTAAATATTGCAAGCATAACAATGTGGAGAATTATTTTTAAGATGTGGTGGTAACAAATAAATTGAAATACTCATTCTTTAGATAGGATGGTCATTCTCGTCTCACGAGACTCCCTACTGCGAGAAAGAGTCTCACGGGTAAATGGGAGCCATCCCCCCAAAATTTGGGGGGTGAGTAGGCGGCGTATGATTTTTCGTCTGTATCCGGCTTGTCATTGACCTGCTGACTCCGCCGAGTTAGAAGCGAATTGCTAAACATAACATGGGCTATATAATTGGGAAATGACTCTTTCCGTGTCGGAGCATATCAATCGCGAACAAATTATTGTCGGTATGTATACTTGGCCGTGAAAGCGAGTTATCTAATACAGGAAGTAGTTCGCGGGTAGACACGGCTCTCTTTGAGAATGAATAGTCCCGGTCAAGCGAGTGATGTCATGCTGCCTCGCTTTGAGATTGGAGATTCAAAATGTCACCAGTTTACATGAGAGTCGCTTTGGTCTCCCGCGGGTAGACACGGCTCTCTTTGAGAATGATAGGATGGTAACAACCAACTGTCGAGGAATTATACCTAATTTGACCCTGTGACCTTGACAAAATGGAGGTCACTCGCATTCGTTAAGCTTCTGGTCTCTAACCACATGCATCTGTAGTGCATATTTGATAAGTGCACATAAGTTAGTCGTAATAAGTTATGTCAGTTTTAGGAAATGGCAACTGAGCAATGTATGTATGCATATGTATATGTAAAGAACCGGGGTACAATACCGGTACCCCAAGATCCATTTTCACCGAGGAGTAAAAAACTGTTATTAAATAGATCTATCGAGATGATAATTAATATTGGATTCCACTAATTACACCATTCAACGTAACAATATAGAATACAAGCTCCAGCAACACTCACTGTTCTCTGTTCTTCATCCAACATTTCTGGCGCGATCCAGCCCTCCGTACCTGCGGCTCCAGATCTACGGGAGAATGAGCGTCGACCAGCGACTAGCTTTTTACACAGACCAAAGTCTGATATCATAGCAGTTATCTCCCCTTTGGCATTGGGCAAGGATATCAACACATTGTGGGGTTTTATATCTCGATGAACTGCAAAAAAAAAATTTGAAACAGTGATCATAATATATTTTCTAGAGGAAGATCTCCAAAGAAGCACATATTCCCAGACCACATCACCAGTACAAGTTACACCTCCTTAAACTCATTTCCAGATGCTTAAGTATCAATCATGTTCGAGGAATCATGTACATGAGGCTTCATTTTAGCGGCATTGGAACTTTTGCCCCACAACTCGATATCCTTTTTTGGATCCACAAGCGGAAGTGTCATATTCAAAAGATGATGAACTGTAATTAAGAAATCACCTTATTCACGGTTATTGTGGGAAAGTTTATATTTTATGTGCCCTAAAATTTTGCACACTAACAGTGCGTAAAATAACAAATGAGCCTGTTATTTCGATTCTATTGCACTCCCAAATTGATTATCAACTAAGATTATAATGAAAGAATGAAAACATATTGTAAATTACCCAAATGTTTGAAGAAAGGACCGTTCTGCTTATCTTAATGAATATTTTTGCAACTTAAAGTTGAAAATATGTCAGATATCGCTAGTTAGAAATATTACCTCATGCTGGAGCATAGGAAGAAACGAAAATTGACTACCCAGAAATCTGCATGTGAGGCTACGACCAGGTCATGCCTCAATGTACAAAGGCAGATATCGAAAAATGCTGATTAAATATATTATATGGACAAATTGAAGGTAGGCATGACTTACCAATATCTAAGGAATGTAAATGACTCAAGCCTGACACGGCTTGGTATAATAGTGTGAACGGGTCAAGTCCAGGGGGACAGAATGACTTGCCCTCTACATAGTCCTGTATGGTGGCAGCACACAACTCCAGGGCTATGTACCTGAACTGAGAATCGGCCTCCTACAAGGACAAATGAAGAATTCTCTTTATATACAATGTACGGCAGGGTGCAAAATAGCCCTTTGCCCGGTTGCCCGGGGCAACCTAAATTTCCTTTGGGCAACCAAATTCTGTCCAAATTGCAATGCATTTGGAACATTGGTTGCCCGTGCTTGCCGATGGGCAACTATCTATAGAATTTGTTTGTCTATTTCATACCCTGTACGGAGATCAGTAGGTTGCTCTGGTGACGGGAGTTCGAGAGTAAACTGATACTGCAGAAAACTGGTTTCATGTATGCTCAATACAGATGGAGAGAAACTGCTCTAAATGCCTGAACTGGGTGGTAATGTTGTATAACTGTAGCCATATAGATTTCCAGGGAGGTAAACACGATGTACCGCTATGAAAATGCAATGTACCATATTAAACAATTAACAAAGAATAGTAGCTACAAGTGTTTCATAATATGAAGGCTTGATGAGTATCTGAAAATATGTTCAAAGAAAAACAAATTTGAAACAGGGATTTAAAGGAGTGAGTAAGAGTGATTCAACCTCCCTTTTAGCAAACTTTCATATCACAATGCTTGTGTCTGTTTCTTTCCACTGGGCCGGGCCCCAGGGTGATTTAAAGGAATGAGCATTCTCCCACTACCAGAGCTGCAACTTCCTACTGTCAATGTAATGCCCTCTGACTGATTTCTCCAGGAAAAACTGGGTGCAGGCACATTCAGCCTTTATCGATCGTGATCGACACAGAATGCAATGGGTAAGGGCAGAAGTTCATAAAATACAGAGAGGTGTGACAACCTACTGTACAACACTTCTCAAGTGTGCGCTCTGGAAGAATGAGCTTATCACGTGATAGTGGTTGCTGAAGATAGTTGTGGTTCACTCTGAGCATTGTGGGAGATTTTTCGTTGGCGGGAAAAAACACTACCTTGACCAAAATTAGCTATGCACCAATCAGTATACAGCGGAGCACACAGAGGTGGAAAGAGTCCAAGTAGAAACCGTCACATTTTCCTTTATTTTATAAACTTCTGATAATGGATAATATTGATTGACCGAGAGTTGCATGAAGCATGTAGCAGGTTTTTCAGCCCACATCGATCACAGGGTGGTGTATCTGACAGTAAGATGTTCATAACCTGATGCCAGGAGGATGGGGGATGATGTGTATTATTGGGTGCCAGGACTGAATTTCTCCTCACCATACAGAAGTACCGGATGACGTTTGGGTGCTGATCCGACTCTCTCAGCAGTTCCACCTCTCGATCAGCGAACCCGAAACACTCGGGTAACAGTCTCTTCACTGCCACATCTCGGTTGTCAAACTTCCCCCTGAAACATTGAGTGGAAGTTACGGATAAGGGCGACAACTCCAGTTTATTATCGCTCACCAAATGCGGTTACATTCTGCAAATAGCCAGACAAGTGTAACCCTGAGCCCCCACAATGCATCTGGATGAGCTGATCACTGATTATTGAAAAGCATGCGCATTAAATATATATATTTAAATATAGTGCTAACAAAAGAAATGATAATGATAGCCAAAGAGCAGGTGAGTATTTTTTTCAGTTCAAATGATATCTAGAATTGAATGCCTGGCAGAACTTCACTGGTAGTCGATGCAGAAAAAACTGTAAAATACCCAAATCGACTGTTTACCTGTAAACAAAGGTACCCTCACAACCATGCCCTAGAACATCTTTGGGGTCATACATAATCTTTCCTACACAATAGTGACCCTGTGGTATTTCTGAAAATGGAATAAAGACAAGAACATGGATGATGAAAGGTATTTCTATTTACCTCACAGCAAATTACATTTAATCACTGAGCATAGTGGCTACAGTATTTCTAATAATTCAATCACAAGAAGTGAAATTTTGCGACATAAAATCTGGGAGTGATCAAATTTATTAGAACAGGAAGTTGACAAAATGGTCCAAAATCATGTGAACAAGCCATTATTTCTTAGTTACTTTAATGATTTTAGATGGTCAAAATTATTAGAACTGAATGAATTTTTTTCAAAAAAATTTAGGTGATTGAATTCTAATAGGGTGATTGAATTATTTGGAGGAATTACCATATGTTCATTTCATGTCAGTTTAGAAAACAAGTGTCTCCAGTTATTCCAGACTGCGGGTTTGCATGCACAAAAACTTGTCAGGATTTCTTCAGAGCTTTTCTGTGCTTTACTTATCAGAGTTCTGTACAGTGCTTCCAACTCAGAACAAGAGCCCAAGGGGCTTCAATATACGCCCGTATATCTGGAATTATATTGGTCCAAATTTCAAGTTTGTTTAATAGCCTTGATTCCAATTGGTAGCTAGCACACCAGAGAAAGGTCTACAATTTTGTGCTTCTGAGAATGTAACATATATCACATCTTATAATTGATTCAGTTTTGGGTGACTGTGACCTTGACCTTTGATCGATTGATGTATGGCTCCTCTATGCCATGCGAGTAAGGTATACTCAAAGTTTGGTACCAATCCATACCTTGAAACTAGAGTTATCGCATGGACAACAAATGTTAATGGATAGAACGCAACATCACATTGCATGACCTCGTCTTCGACAGGCATACGAAAATGTGACTTGTAATGAATTCCTGATTTTGGGGTCACAGTGACATTGACCTTTGACCTTGACCTAAATTTTGGTACAGGACACATCGTCTTCCCTCAATGTATCAATGGACACAAAAAAAAATCATGATTTTTATAAATCTCATGATTTTGGGGGTCACAGTGACCTTGACGTTCGGCCTTGACCTACATGTCCCCCTAATGTATCCACTGACCAAAAAAAAAAAACTTTCAAAGATTTCTTGATTCTGAAGTCACAGTGACCATGACTATTGACCTTGACCTAAATTTTGGTACATGATAAACCATCCCCATAATTTCTCAATGGACACAAAAATCATGATTTTTAACAATTTCACAATTTTGGGGTCACAGTGACCTTGACCTTTGACCTTGACCCACATTTTGGTATGTGACACATCATGTCCCCCTAATGTATCTACTGACACAACAAATGTTATTTGTAATAATTTCCTGATTTTGGGGTCAGTGACCTTTGACCTTGACCTATTTTTTTTTGGTATGCGACACTTCATTTCCCCCTATTGAATCCACTCATAAAAAATTAGTAATTTTTATTGATTTCCTGATTTTTAGGTCACACGGACCTTTGACCTTGATTCTGGGGTCACAGCGACCTTGACTATGGACCTGGATCTAAATTTCGGTACATGACGAAACGAATCCCCGTAATTTCTCAATGAACTAAAAAAATCATGATTTTTAACAATTCCACGATTTTGGGGTCACAGTGACCTTGACCTTTGAACTTGACCTACATTTTGGTAGGTGACACATTGTGTCTCCCTAATGTATCTACTGGCACAAAAAAAATGTTATTTTTAATAATTTCCTAATTTTGGGGTCAGTGACCTTTGACCTTGATCTAATTTTTGGTATGCATCACTTCATTTCCGCCTATTGAATCCACTCACAAAAAATAAGAAATTTTTAACGATTTCCTGATTTTTCGATCACACTGACCTTTGACCTCTGACCTTGACCTACATTTAATATGCAACACATCGTTCCCCCCTAGGGCATCCACTCACCAAAAATTAGAACTGTAGATAGAAAACTGTCAACGATCAAAGATTTCCTGCTTTTTGACAACAGTGACCTTTGACCTCTGACCTCGACCTTAATTTTGGTACGCGACACATCATCTCCACCTGGCGTATCCACTTACAAAAAATTGCAACTGTGGATAGAAAACGTTCAGATGTAGACCGGACACGAACACTTCAGTGATTTCCTGTTTTTTTAGGCCAGTGACCTTTGACCTGTGACCTCGACCTTCATTTTGGTACGCGACACATCGTCTCCCCGTAGGGTATCCACTCACCAAAAATTGGAGCTGTGGATAGGAAACTGTCCCAGATATAGACCGGACACGAGAACCGGACAGACGGACAGACGGACAGACGGACGGAAGCCGCCATCCCATAATACGACCGCCTTTTGGGCGGGCGTATAAAAATAAGGTATGTATTGGTTGTTGAGAGGCGGTCATTCTAAAGCCATGTCCATGGTGTGGAACACCGATGGAAAACACAGATTAAGAGATGGGCCTATTCTGCTTTTTTTCTCTCTGTCATTTTTTAATTCATTCGCGCCCATGCACACCACAGACCCTACATAATACAACATTCAATTCACACAATATTTCAACAAATATCAGCTTTGTGACACCCAACCCTAAGGGCCACAGTGGATGTTTTTTGGAGGTTATTCTCATGTAATTTCCAAGATAATGGACCTTTTGGGATGAAATTTGACACAAGATATCTGCTACTCAGAACTGATCTTTGATATGTTTTTGATGTTTATCGGTACTTCCATCTTGGCATCCAGAGCATGGCAGATCAACAGAAATAACATGCTGTCAGTACCAGTAAGGGTGCTATTTGGACATTTTACATGCTTAAGAATCAAAAGTAGCATTATTTTTTCCCATTAACAATGAATGCATGGAGGGCATGGAGCATCCTTGTTGCAAATCTTATAAGGTTGATATCAATTGAGTCCCTTGTGATAATCTCTTTCAACCAGTGAAATATTCAAATTTGAGGCCAAACAGGGTAATCAATTAAAGCAGAACCCAAATGGAAAACTAAAACTAATGGGGAAGAGGTATGTTCCCAAATCTTTTCTAAAAATTTTAAAAATCTATTTCATGAATATTATTTTATTTCCTACTGGCTACCGAGATATTTTACTTCATAGAATTTCGGGTTTGGTAAAAAAAATTGGTATGAAAATGAGCATGATGTCATGCAGTGAACTAGAGATAATAGATAAATAATGGTACATTTTATTTCCAAGATACATATGATATGGATTCTTTTGCTGATTGCAGTTCATTAACACTGTATAATGTATTTACAAGTGATATTGGATATTGCTTTTATCACTTGGTTACCAATAGTTTCAGAAATATGATTACGATAGCAACTGGTAACCAAGTGCTTTATCACAGGAACTTTAAATGGTTAAAGTGATTTTTTTAATGAATATGAATAGCAGCTGTTTCTGAATATTCAGTCAGTATGATTTCATAAACTGCAAAAAAATTCAAAATAAATTCCATTGTAACTGGTTGCTATGGTACAAATAATTGATTTTTTTCCAAAAGCAAAGTGTTATACTTAATGCATAATGCTATAAATAATCAATAGTGTAAATTTGAAAGAGATTAGACTCCTAGATCTGAGAGTATACCAGAATAAGTTTAGCCCATTATCAGAAGTTCACTTAGTGACATCACAAAATCTCACTTACATAAATTCCCTGAATATCAGATTTATACTTAGAACACCAATATCTCCGCAACCTTTTGGAGTATTTACATATGGTAAATGGTATCTTGCTCAATTTTGAGCACTTTCTGCTTTGAAAGTGACTCTAGATCATCCGGGTTCTCCTTTGAAGATATTTATTCAGCTATCTGGAAACCGATTAACAGTTATGAAAATACGGCTTTTGTGTTCAAACACGGGTTTATGTTAACGTACCCAATATGAGATTGGGTGGGTCCTACTGAATACAGTTCTGTATTTTCCAAATAACTACTCATGTTTTTGAAGTTGGAATACATATGAGCTATAGGGAATCAAATGAAAGGAAAAAAATTTCAGTCCTTGCATTTTATGGAGCAGATTTAAGGTTAAAGGATACAATCAACCCAATGAGAATGCAAGGAATAGGACATGTAAAAATTGTAACTGACCTTCTGAAGCCAAAGAGGCACTGCTGAATGATGGACTGACAGAGGTTTGTGCAGATCTCTGTTGTTGTTGTTCTCTCTTGTTCTCCTCCAGTTGTTTCTGTAACAAGATTTTTATGGAGTGTTCGGTCCTCTGGCAAGAAAGAATATGAAAGAAAGTAAGGACTAAGGTCCACAAATCTGATGTAGAGGACATTAACAAAATATACTACATATAAGATGGAGCCACAGGCGATTGTTCACCCCAGCAACTGGAGAAGGTTCCAATGAGGATAACACATGAAACTCATTATACATAAAAGATTCCAATCTCTTAAGAAAAATTTTTTGGTCTGAACATCGGACAGCAATTCTGTTCATATTAATTTAGATAACATATTAATATCAGATATTAAACCTGTTATGAAACTTTCGTATCTTCATCATAATGCATACTATTCTCCCAAGTTTTCAATGAATTTTACTTGAACTATATCATGCAATAAATAAATCAGTGAATCAAACAAATTCAAAGAGATTTTCCATCAACAACTATGCTTACTGGTCATATGGGCTTAAACTTTAGCGGCATTCATATTACCAATGTAGGATCATATGAGCTAGGAAACTGATCTTCAAAATCAAACAAGTAAATTGTATATGACCAGATTATAACTGAATCTGCTGAAAGAGAGAGAGAACTGTGATTTTATTGAATCTGGTGGCAGAGAGAGAGAACTGTGACTTAACTGGATCTGGTGACAAAGAGAGAGAATTGTGATTTGATTGGATCTAGTGGCGGAAAGAGAGCATTTGTGATTTGATTGTTTATCTGCTGACAGAGAGAGAACTGCGATTTGATTGGATATGCTGACAGAGGGAACGAACTGATTTGATTGGATCTGCCAGAAGAGAGATAGAACTGTGATTTGATTGGATCTGGTGACAGAGAACGAACTGTGATTTGATTGGATCTGGTGACAGAGAGAGAGAACTGTATTTTATTGGGATCTGGTGACAGAGAGAGAGAACTGTGATTTGATTGGATCTCCTGACAGAGAGAAAGAACTGTGATTTGATTGGATCTCCTGACAGAGAGAGAGTGAACTGTGATTTGATTGGATCTGCTGACGGAGACAAAGAACTGTGATTTGATTGGATCTGCTGACAGAGAGAAAGAAATGTGATTTGATTGGATCTGGTGAAAGAGAGAGAAAATTGTGATTTGAGTGGATCTGGTGACAGAACGAACTGCGATTTGATTGGATCTGGTGACAGAGAGACAGAAATGTGGTTTGATTGGATCTGGTGACAGAGAGAGAGAGATGTGGTTTGATTGGATCTGCTGACAGATAGAAAGAGCTGTGATTTGATAGGATCTGCTGACACAGAGAGAGAGAACTGTGATTTGATTGGATCTGCTGACAGAGAGAAGTGACAGAGAGAAAGAACTGTGATTTGATTGGATCTGCTGACAAGAGAGAACTGTGATTTGATTATGTCTGCCAACAGAGAGAGAGAACTGTGACTTGATTGGATCTGGAGAAAGAAATTCACTTACACGAGAAAACGTGATCATGAAGAAGACAATAGTTAGGAGGAGAACCGTAATTGTGACGGCAAATTTCACATCCACACTGCTGTCCCTCAACATCTGTATGAGGTAGTGCGGCTGGGGTTGATGTTGTGCAGGAAGCTCTCTCCTCACAGAGGTACCATTTTCTACCTCTTTTGGTGGAGAGGGAACATGAGGGAGGATAACTTTGGCAGTCTTGGAGGACTTGTCAGCTATCTGCTGTGATATACGAGTCTTGGAGAACTCCGGTACTTCGTGATATCCTGAATTATTCAAAAGGTGAGACGTGATCAGTGAAATGATGAGGAGGGAGGGAGGCTTTTATTTTTCTCTTTTGCACACACCAAATAGATGTCCACCTTTTCTGGCAAAGCAATGCAGTAGTTTAATATAATTTGCATGAAACCAACAATTTTCATTGAATTACTTGAAGAGTCAGCTTTCAACAATATTATTTCAATCAAATAAAACAAGACATTAATCCAATGTTCAAAAACATTATTTTGGCAAAATGAGAGGGAAATGTGTAAAAAAAAACACCAAAAACCAGATTTTTTTTTTGCTGCGGGCATCAGTAGGAATGATGCAGCACTGAAAAGGATACAGTGGTACTTGTACTTGTGAAGCTAGGAATTTATTTTATTAAGCCTAATAGCAAGCTCGAACTTATAAGCATACAATGTAGGACAAATCCATCAAATCCCTCATAAAGACAATGGACTGATCCAAAACACAGTTTATAAGCCTGACTTAGACTGTAAAGACAGAGTTTTATATCGAATGAACACTCGGGCTGATGGGAGATTATGATAGAGGCTGAGATGAAGCTCAAGCTGAAATGACCATCCAATGTAACCCCCAATGTCTTGACTGTAACTTAATATATCTGGCTCTGTGGACATGAATAATTTATCTAAGCTGCTTTGGAAATTGTATGTTGAGGCATATTTATCAGGACTGATTCGATGAAAGACATTCAAGATCAAAACAAAAATTGGCAACTTTGGATAATACATATGCGAGCAGTTTAACATTTACTCAGTCACTGGTCAGAATTTGGCACGAAATGCAATTGGCCATTATAGGGCAATGAGTTGTCTCCCCCTTGCACAATGAATATGCAATCTGGCAGTACCATCAGTGTTCCCGTACCGTTTTAGATAACATAAGTCCTTCAAAGCCTCATCAGAATATGCAAGCAGGTAATAAATCCAGTACCATCGGAAACTCGATGGCGAATAATCTATCTCATCTTCACGTTTCCCACATCTTCTTCATAGAAAGAACTTAATTTCAATAAAGAGGTCTATCAAGGGCAATCAATCGATGTTAGGAGTGTCTCATCTACATTTCTAAGCAATACTGGTAGGCTAATGTGCCAAGACCAATCTTTCAGAAAGGCCCATTTATATAGATAGTTTTTCAGCTAAAATGCCACCCAGATAGGGAGACTTTGTCTTGTAGCCAAGTTATGGATTCGTCTTCTGTCTCTGACATGTTTTCTCACACTGTGGGTGATCTCAAATACTATTCCTTAATATTCTTTGCCAAACAAATTGAATCTATGCACATCAATTTACATGGAAAAATTTTCAACTTTCAGCTCTGATTTAAACCTATTTGACATTTGTGATTCGGTCAAATTTTCCCCCTTTCAAAGCGAAAATCATGAAACATATTTTTCCTGATAAAAACTTGCCAATAGCCTCCAGATTGTGCCAGACTGCGAGAACTGAAGCCTAGAATTTCAAAATTTTCTAGGAGAGCATGCCCCCAGTCCCCGCTTCGGATGTAAATTCAGTTAAATAAACCCCTCTTTGAACATTCCTGGATCTGTGCTTGACTAGAGTGAGTCCATATCAACTGATGGTGAAAATATATAATCAAAGAGGTTTGGATGCTAACTTTTAGAAAGGCGGGTCTTGAAACCCACTACATTCAGATTTGAAACAAATTGCTGATATCTAACTGATGGTAGGCTAAAAACTACTGGAAGTGGCATCCGGACAACGCTGCAAATCTAACGTGTCTACACACCATCTACTGACTGACCATTTCGACTGATTACCTACCCAGCATAAGAACACTGTTTTCATTGGAGACTGTTGGAGCTGTGATGATGATGTTTGGAGAATCATCGATGGTGACGTCATCCTCAGTCGGAGTCTCCGGGTCAGGCCCACCGATCAAGAGTGGACCGCTGTTACGTGGCTGAAATAACATCAAGCAGAAATCAGCTAAAACATGCAAATCACTTCGGCGTTCTGTGTGTTCAAATAGTTTCTTGATTTAGGAACAAGAAATTTGTGGCAACAAGTACTTGGTAATAATGACTTCCAGTCAGCTTCTGTTCTGCAACACCGTGCATATGTGTGATCTATGTTGAGGCATAGTCATTCGTAAGATCTGGTGGTAACGAGAAAACAGACAGGTGGATGTTCGTACACAATAAAAATACCCCAAAGCCTAGCAGAAGCCCATGAACAGATCGGTCAATCTCACAGACTTTCAGTAGGCTTCTACTCAGCGATGAGTTGTGTGATATAAGTTTGGTATTCCTAGGCATAGTCATCCTTTAGAACTGGTGCCAACGAGTAATCGGAGTTGGACGGAGAGACGAACATGATGACGACAATACCCCAAGGTCAATTTTGGCCGAAGGGTGAAAAAGGGAACCGCTGAATACCACAGTGACAAACACGACAGCCAAAAGTGTGCGCCCTCCCCAACAGTGAGCCCCCTCCCCAACAGTGAGCCCCCTCCCCAACAGTGAGCCCCCTCCCCAACAGTGAACCCCCTCCCCAAAGTGAGCCCCTCCCCAACAGTGAGCCCCCTCCCCAACAGTGAGCCCCCTACCCAACAGTGATCCCCTCCCCAAAAGTGTACCCCTCCCCAACAGTGAGCCCCCTCCTCAACAGTGAGCCCCCTACCCAACAGTGAGCCCCCTACTCAACAGTGAGCCCCCTCCCCAACAGTGAGCCCCCTACCATGGTGAGCCCTCCCCAAAAGTGTACCCCTCCCCAACAGTGAGCCTAATCCTCTAATAATTCAATAACCCTATTAGATTCCAATTTTGTGAACAAAATTCAATCAGTTATTCTAATAAATTTGATCACCCTTTGAAATCACTAAAGTAACAAAGAAACAATACATTATCAGCATATTTTTTGACAATTTTGTCAACTTCCTGTTCTAATAAATTTGATCACCCCCTGATTTTGTGGTGGAAAACTTCACTTTTTGTGATAGAATTAGTAGTGGCAGGACGATGTTGCTAAATATACTTACAGCCACCGTGACTGTTTCTTCATCGACCAAGGAGGCTAGAGCATAGTATCCATACTTATACTCTCCCACATAGAGTGTAGGGCTGAAATGTACACACAAGTAGCTCCATTATTATTATTGAAGATATACTATTAATCATTTACATTCAGATACTTCCTAACTGAGAGGGATATTAGGATTCTTCTTAAAAACAGAAATTACAATGCATCATGGCATATCTTCTCATTTTGAAACAGGACATAAATTTCCATTCTTTTCAAACTAAATTTTCCTACGAAGTAGGCTCTCATTTGCAAATTGTCCGGTAATGAGTGAGTCCATCCGAATCCTTTCGTCGGCAAAATATGAGAACCGTTGACATCAGAACCTTGATTTAAGGCATGAAGGTGCATTAGGGGACTGTTACCAGCAAGCTTTACTCCCCAAAATGTTGATTCATTGATAAAGTAGATTACACTTATGTTTGGTAATCATACAGATTCTAAAGACAAATATTACCATGCTTTACTTTCAAGTGATAATAGTACAAAGCAGTCAAATAGGTTCTTAAATGTTTTAATATTGAGCAAATTCTTCTTCAAGGCAAATCTTCCCCAGAAATTAAACTAGAGTCAGTAGTCAAGGTGTCAACAGGAAAATATATGCTTCACTACAATAGTTCATAAAATGTATTCATACTAGAATTTCTGTTCTGGGCCATGCTCAAGAAAGCGTGTTTTCCAAGCGGTGGAGGACAGCTGGCCCGTTAAATGTTCCAGGGTCTCTGGAGCAAAACTGGTGAAGGGTATTTTCTGTAGGCCATCCAGACCCAGAGAATACATGGCCACCACCGGCGAGTCATAATTCTGGTGCCAGATCACGTCACCTGTGAAAATAAAACAATGAAGACTAAAATCACTCTTACAATCATCCATGGGTTAGCAATCCCTAAATATAAACCATATAAAAGTTTCCACAGGAACACATATGCCTCACCAGCCAGAATTGGAAAACCTTTTATCAAGTTACATTTATTGGCCCTGACCATCTTGCCATTTTTTTGTATGAAAGATGGGATAATTCCCTATATATAATATGGAGAGGACAGCCAGCGAATAAAGTTCAGTGGGTATAACCAGCACAGAGTCATTGGCGTACAGTTGCAGGCAACTTACGTGTTTTTGTGTCGAGTGTTACTGCCATACCCGTGGAACTGCCTGTGAAATGTCTTAATTCTACAATAAAACCATTTAGTTATGAATGATACAGTTTGCTAAAGAATATGTCAAATGCTGACTAGTATTAGTAGAAAATGTTTTATGGAAATTCTCCATTTTTAATCGAGCAACACTATGGCCTCGGGTTAGAGAACTAAGAAAATAGAGGACAAGAATCAAATCAATGACTAATTTACTTGAAATAAAAATTTCTACAAAATTTGAATTGCTCCAAGTGGTCCACAGAGTTAAATAAATTCAATTAAATTAATTTGGGGGGTTATTATGATATAGAATTCAAACGTAGATTTATTTCCAGTTACAAACTATTTAGCTGAAGAAAATACAGTATAAAACTTTCAGTAATTTAATCAATACAGTGTTATCAGTCACTAGGTTAGATCAGATTTTGACCAATCTGAGTAAATCCATGGATTAATTTAATGAACTTCAAAACTTACTATAATCAGTGACATCTGGGGCAACATGGGAGGAGTAATCATTGAAAGTTGCATTCCACCTAAAAACAAGAAAATATTCAATATTATTACATGTAGCATTTGATGAACAATGTTCAACTACAGTACAGCTTTACTCAGCCAGGCTTTCTCTCAGCAAGCTCAGTGTTGCCACATGATTTCCCATATTATTTTATTTTTTTATTTTCTCATAACCTCCAAAATATGCCAGAACACCAAAATATTGAAGACTCCCAAGTTAATTCCTGCAGCTTTCAAAGATATTTATGCCCTCCCTGAGAACATAGTCATGGTGATCATCAGTTAATAGATGATCAGTACACAGAGCTCTACACAAAGTCATGTAACATATATCAACAGAAAGGCCGCAAACCTATACAAAACAAGACAAGTTAATTAAATTTACATCCATTAATATGGAGTGCTTATTAAATGGATTATGTATAAAGGTACAAAGGTCAAATTAATATCACATAAAAATATATTTAGCTTACCGTCTTTCTCTGGTTTTACTATCAAACATGACGATTGTGTACTCTGAAATTTGAAAAAAAGATTTCCAAATTAAGATTGTAAAAACATATTATTATGCCTGCAAGTGTAACAAATGTCAAACTGGTTTCTCCCGACCTCCCTATCACACGTTTCCATGTACCATAAAACTTCTCGGTTTTATTCTAGCCTCTCGAGTGTCAAGATTGAATAATTTTGATTGCACTGACCAGTATCCAGATGTCAAAAGAGCAGGTCATGGAATGATCCAGAATCTGATAATCGCTGCAATACATATGCAATACACAAACTAGTTACATGTATATGATCATGAAGGAGTGTGTTATTTGGTGGAGATTATAGGATAGTACACTCAGCAAGCAGCACAGCTGAGAGTACACACTGACGAAAGAGAGGGTTAACTTGGCCTGTCCGGTCCATGTATACAGTATTCTCATAAGAAGAAAGGGTTAACTAACCTGTCCTGTCTAAGCATAGTGTGTTCTTACTGGAAGAGAGGGATAACTTGCCTGTCCTACTCATCTATATGGTGTTCTCATTGAAAGAAAGGGCTAACTTGCTTGTCCTACCTATGTATACAGTGTTTTCACTGAAAGAAAGGGTTAAATTGCCCGTCCTACCTATGTAAATGTTGTTCTCACTCACAAAAGGGTTAACATGAATGTCCTGCCCATTCATATTGTGTTCTAAATGGAAGAAAGATTAACTTGCTTGTCCTACCTAGATGTGTATTGTGTTCTCACTGGCAGAAATAGTTAACTTGCCTGTCCGGTCTTTGGTTTTTGTGTTCTCCCTAGAAGAAAGGGTTAATTTACCTGTCCTATATATGTATATGGTGTTCTCACTAACAGAACAGGTTAACTTGCTATCCTGCCTATGCATATGGTATTTTCACTGGAAGAAAGGGTTAACTTGCCTGTCCTGCCTATATATATGGTATTCTCACTGGAAGATGGGCAGACTTTCTGGGAGCCATCCCATGTAAGTGTTTGAAGTTTGTCTCCTGTCACGGGGTCCACAGCGATCCACATGTCACGTTTGTACCCTGTGTAACCATGGAAACATAACAAGTAATGACAGAATGTTGAAACAAACATGTCTTTAAAACTGAATAAAATAAATTTCTAGATTCACAGGCACTCGCGTCAGTTTTTTTAGTTCCGTGACAACCTTGTTTACTGCTCACATAAAAAAAATGGGGAAAAAAAAACAGGTTGGGTTTTTTTCGGTTTTTTTTCTTTTTTACACATTTTCTCTCTCACAGGTTCACCAAATTAATATTCTTAGACATTGTCTCATTTTATTTGAAGGAAATAGCAGAAGGCCGATTCTTAAAGTAAACTCAAAGAACATTGTTGGCTTCATGTAAATGGTATTAAATTACTGCATCAGTGTGCCAGAAAAGATGCATATATATGGTCTGTGTGAAAAAGAAAAAAGAAAAACATAAAAAGTGTGAAGCTAGAGATCAAGTTTATTCAGCCTTATTTATTTTTAATGTAATTCACTCGCATGTATATTATTTCTTCATCTGGCAAACAAAACAAACATTAAAACTGAAGTTTACTGCAATTCACATCTTGAGTGTACCTTAAAACGGCCAAGATACATGTAAGTCAATATATACTGTTTACAATCACTTGAACACACTGAATGTATAAAACAGATGTTCAAGACCCAAGAAATTGTCGAGAAATAAGCAGTGACTTTGATGAAGTGAAAAAGTCAATAAATACAGTGGGCATGTGAAAGTGAGCACATGCTAAATGATGACTTGTTCTCATATTATCAAACAAATTTACAACCTAGTTCTCAAGCGAAATAATCGGGAATAGACTAATATTGGATTTTAAATGTCTTGTAATATTCATTAGACTTTGGAAGAATTTTCCGTTTGATTAGCGGAAACTTTTTTTTTTATGACAATGTTTGTCATTTTCTTGTATTTTATAATGGGACCAAACCAAGAGCTGCTATATCTGGTGTCCCAAAATACATGAAAACTTTATTTTAGTACATGTACCAGCTGCACAAATCATTACCGTGAAATTTGAGTGTCTTAGTGATAGCTCAAATACTGAGGCTACTTTTAGACTCATTAAACACACATAATCTTTCATCAACAACTGATAAACAATTGACTTTATTCAATGAGCCTTACCGGTGTAGAGAATGCCATCACTGCTTTTACATGGTGCAGCAGTGACCAACTCAGGGATGGTGAAAGGCAATTTTTTCAGACCCTCCACACCACTGCCTAAAGCATAGAGACTCCCATCTTTAGGATCAGGCAGAAATGCTAGCCTAAAAATAAACATAACAACAAATCACAAAAAGTACAATACAAGCAAATTCAAAGTTCAACAGAATCATAGAAATGACAGTTTGTGTTGAATTATTCAAAGATGATAAAAGTGTATACACCAATTCACCATTATTAAATCACATTCAGTCATGTTTTGACTGCCTGTAATTTTGCTACAAAAACTTTACCCAACAACCATTACTGCTTTACAGCATATTATGATAATCATTAGTTTCGGGACATCAGGTTCCATGGATGGAAGTGGTGTTTTCAAAAATCAAGGGCATAACTCAGGAAACAAGAGCCCAAGGGGCTTCAATATACGCCCGTATATCTGGGATTACATTGGTTCAAATTTCAAGGTTGTTTAATAGCCTTGATTCCAATTGATCTAGCAATCCAGAGAAAGGTCTACAATTTTTTGCTTATGAGAATGTAACATATATCACATCTTACATTGAATGATAAACTAAAATGAGCTTAACTCTTAGTAACTGGTTGACCTTGAAGCAAGAGTTGAGAGCTCACATATCCCCCACTGAAATTGACAATAGTCAAACACAAGAAAATAGTAGTTTTCCTGCAAATGGATTCCTTTCAGACGAGAGAATTTTTCATGAAGGAAGAAGAAAGTGATGAAGTAAACCTTTGTTCTTGAGTTAATAAACAGGTGTGAAGTTCATAAAGGACTCCTTTCCCGTTAAATTAGTAAATGTATGGTTTTTATTTCACAACAGTTTAACTAAATGAAGCGTTTCAAACATGGGAGACAACTCCACAGGACAATATCATATAAATGCAGGGGAAAGACTTTTGAATATTCCAACAATATTCCAACACATTTAGTCAGCTAAGCTTGATTCAGTTTTGGGGGACTGCGACCTAGAACTTTGACAAATTGATCTCATATGTATGGTTCAACTTTGCCATGTGAGTAAGGTATACTCAAAGTTTGGTTCCAATCCATACCTTGAAACTAGAGCTATCGCATGGACAACAAATGTTAATGGATGAATGGACAGAACACAACATCGCATTACATGACCTCGTCTTCGACAGGCATATGAAAATGTGACTTTTAATGATTTCTTGATTTTGGGGTCACATTGATCTGGACCTTTGACCTTGGCCTAAATTTTGGTACATGACAAACAGTCTCCCCTCAATTTCTCAATGGACACAAAAAATCATGGTTTTTAACAATTTCACGATTTTGGGGTCACAGTGACCTTGACCTTTGACCTTGACCTACATTTTGATATGTGACACATAGTGTGTCCTTAATGTATCTACTGACACAAAAAATGTTATTTTTAATAATTTCCTAATTTTGGGGTCAGTGACCTTTGACGACCTAATTTTTGGTATGCATCACTTCATTTCCGCCTATTGAATCCACTCACAAAAAAATAAGAAATTTTTAATGATTTCCTGATTTTTCGATCACACTGACCTTTGACCTCTGACCTTGGCCTACATTTAATATGCAACACATCGATCCCCCCTAGGGCATCCACTCACCAAAAATTAGAACTGTAGATAGAAAACTGTCAACGATCAATGATTTCCTGATTTTTGACAACAATGACCTTTGAGCTTGATTCAGTTTTGGGGGACTGCGACCTAGAACTTTGACAAATTGATCTCATATGTATGGTTCAACTTTGCCATGTGAGTAAGGTATACTCAAAGTTTGGTTCCAATCCATACCTTGAAACTAGAGCTATCGCATGGACAACAAATGTTAATGGATGAATGGACAGAACACAACATCGCATTACATGACCTCGTCTTCGACAGGCATATGAAAATGTGACTTTTAATGATTTCCTGATTTTGGGGTCAGTGACCTTTGACCTTTGGACCTTGACCTCAATTTTGGTACATGACAAACCGTCTCCCTCAATTTCTCAATGGACACAAAAAATCATGATTTTTAACAATTTCACGATTTTGGGGTCACAGTGACCTTGACCTTTGACCTTGACCTACATTTTGGTATGTGACACATAGTGTGTCCTTAATGTATCTACTGACACAAAAAATGTTTTTTTTAATAATTTCCTAATTTTGGGGTCAGTGACCTATGACCTTGACCTAATTTTTGGTATGCATCACTTCATTTCCGCCTATTGAATCCACTCACAAAAAATAAGAAATTTTTAACGATTTCCTGATTTTTCGATCACACTGACCTTTGACCTCTGACCTTGACCTACATTTAATATGCAACACATCGATCCCCCCTAGGGCATCCACTCACCAAAAATTAGAACTGTAGATAGAAAACTGTCAACGATCAATGATTTCCTGATTTTTGACAACAATGACCTTTGAGCTCTGACCTCGACCTTAATTTTGGTACGCGACACATCGTCTCCACCTGGCATATCCACTTACAAAAAATTGCAACTGTGGATAGAAAACGTTCACAGATATAGATCGGACACGAACACTTCAGTGATTTCCTGTTTTTTAGGCCAGTGACCTTTGACCTGTGACCTTGACCTTCATTTTGGTACGCGACACATCGTCTCCCCGTAGGGTATCCACTCACCAAAAATTGGAGCTGTGGATAGAAAATTGTCCCAGATATAGACCGGACACGAGAACCGGACAGACGGACAGACGGACAGACGGACGGAATCCGCCATCCCATAATACGACCGCCTTTTGGGCGGGCGTATAAAAACGTTGTATCACGAGCACATCTTCACATGGTGAGGTTAATGTGTGACAAATTTCTGAAGAATCTAGCAAAAAGTCTATGTGGACTTGTGTTCAGGAGAGAAGGCAGTAATGGAAGTGTTATTTTTGATGATCAAGGGCATAACTCAGGAAACAAGAGCCCAAGGGGCTTCAATATACGCCCGTATATCTGAAATTACATTGGTCCAAATTTCAAGGTTGTTTCATAGCCCTGATTCCAATTGGTAGCTAGCAATCCAGAGAAAGATCAGTCCACAATTTTGTGTTTCTGAGAATGTAACATATATCACGTCTTATATTGAATGTAAAACGGGCTTAACTCTTGGTAACTAGTTGACCTTGAAGCAAGAGCCAAGATCTCACATATCCCACACTGAAATCGACAATAGTCAAACACAAGAAAATAGTAGTTTTCCTGCAAATGGATTCCTTTCAGCCGGGAGTATTTTTCATGAAGGAAGGAGAAAGTGATGAAGTAAACCTTTGTTCTTAGTTAATAAACAGGTATGAAGTTCATGAAGGACCCCACTCCCCATTGAATTAGTAAATGTATGGTTTTTAGTTCACAACAGTTTAACTAAATGAAGCGTTTCAAACATGGGAGACAACTCCACGAGACAATACCATATAAATGCTTTTAATGATTTCTTGATTTTGGGGTCACAGTGACCTTGACCTTTGATCTTGACCTCAATTTTGGTACACAACACATCGTCTTCCCTCAATCTATCAATGCACACAAAAAATCATGATTTTTAATGATTTCCTGATTTTGGGGTCACAGTGACCTTGATCTTTGACCTTGGCCTAAATTTTGGTACATGACAAACCGTCTGCCCTCAATTTCTCAATGAACACAAAAAGTCATGATTTTTAACAATTTCACGACTTTGGGGTCACAGTGACCTTGACCTTGTGACCTTGACCTACATTTTGGTATGTGACGCATTGTGTCCCCCTAATGTATCTACTGACACAAAAAGTGTTATTTTTAATAATTTCCTAATTTTGGGGTCGGTGACCTTTGACCTTGACCTAATTTTTGGTATGCATCACTTCATTTCCGCCTATTGAATCCACTCACAAAATATTAGAAATTTTAAACGATTTCCTGATTTTTCGATCACACTGACCTTTGACCTCTGACCTTGACCTACATTTAATATGCAACACATCGCTTCCCCCTAGGGCATCCCCTCACCAAAAATTAGAACTGTAGATAGAAAACTGTCAACGATCATTGATTTCCTGATTTTTGGCAACAGTGACCTTTGACCTCTGATCTCGACCTCATTTTGGTACGCGACACATCGTCTCCACCTGGCGTATCCACTCACAAAAAATTGCAACTGTGGATAGAAAACGTTAACAGATGAACACTTCAGTGATTTCCTGTTTTTTAGGCCAGTGACGTTTGACCTGTGACCTCGACCTTCATTTTGGTACACGACACATCGTCTCCCCGTAGGGTATCCACTCAGCAAAAATTGGAAATGTGGATAGGAAACTGTCCCAGATATAGACCGGACACGAGAACCGGACAGACGGACGGACAGACGGACAGACGGATGGAAACCGCCATCACATAATACGCCCGCCTTTTCAGCGAGCATATAAAAATGTTAGAGCACGTCAAAAAGGTCAAATGCACCTCTTCATCATTCTCCCAACGTCAAGAGTCTGTAACCTCCAAACCGTCGGTAAACTAGACTATATATGACAGGAGATGTACAATCTGATGCCATGAGAATGCTCTTCATATGGTGATGATAATGTCTGACAAAATGGAAAGAATCCAACAAAACATCTTTGACAAGTTGTGATCAAAAGAAAGGGTAGATGGTAAAAGTAATTTTAATGATGATCAAGGGGCATAACTCACGATAAAATGTCAGAGCAGGTCAAAAACTTTACAGGCACATCTTCACATGATGATGACAATCATTGTCATCATCATGTGAAGATGTGCCTGTAAAGTTTCACAACAATCCAGCAAAGAATCTATATTGAGTTGTATTCACAAAAAGGTACATGTAGCTGATGGAAGTAGTTTTTTTTTATAAGCAAGGGGCATAACTCAGGAGAAAACGATGGATTGGGGCGAAAAGGTCATATGGATATCTTCACACCATGACAATGTGGCATAAATTTTGAAATAATCAAGCAAAAACTTTGACGGGCTACATTCACAAGAAGAGTTAATGGCCGGACGACACCATACCATAAAAAAAAGATGTCCCATCGAAATGGATGGGCGTATAAAAATGATTAATTTTCTGTTTGTTCTAGAAGTAATAACAAACAATCCATTAATGTATTTCATATTAGTCTGTATGCCTCTGCTACCTTCCAAAACTTACTTGGCTGAGTAATCTGTGGGTATTCTGATCACAGGCTCTGTAATGCAAAATTTACTGAATTATAACACACAATTCACTTGATTCATGTAAAACAATCGTATTCGTGATAACAAATTACACAATTTTTTCTCCTGTTTTGGCATTGAAACCCCTAATTAGGCCTGTAATTATAAGCGGATGTCTGTGACCATGGTAAAAACAACATATATTGAAATGTACTGTGTATTAGAATTCTTACATGTGCATCTATTTCTATTTCCATGTAGAAAGATTTTGTGGAATAAACTAATTCATGTGTTCAATGGTGACCATGGCTACACCATGCCACAACAATGACATCAGCAAATATAATATAATGGTCACCATGGCAACATTTATTAAACCAGGAAATTCCATACCCATGGTACATGTAGGTTGAGTTATATATGAGCAGCAGGGTCTTATAGCCAGTAATGTATACATAGCAATACAACAGACATACCTTCATGTAAGGACCAAACTATTTTCCCCGTGTTTTTACTGACTGCATGAAAGGATCCTCCCAGCGTGGACACAAATATCAGTGAATCATACACCGTCAATGGGTTAATCTGAAATAACACAGGACACAAATATCAGGAAGTGTCACCCATACAGTAACAGACTGTCAAAGGGTTAATCTGAAACAACATAGGACACAAATATCAGAAAGTGCCACTCATACAGTGACACACTGTCAAAGGGTTAATCTGAAACAACACCGGACACAAATATCAGAAAGTGTCACCCATACAGTGACACATTGCCAAAGGGTTAATCTGAAACAACACAGGACACAAATATCAGAAAGTGTCACCCATACAGTGACACACTGTCAAAGGGTTAACCTGAAACAACATAGGACACAAATATCAGAAAGTGTCACCCATACAGTGACACACTGTCAAAGGGTTAACCTGAAACAACATACTGATAGGGCACAAATATCATACAGTGACCATGGTGACAGTGTGAGTGAATATGATTTAACATTTCTTGCAATGTTCAATATTTCAGACATATCACAACGTTTTATTTAATTCTCACACCTGAGGACCCATGGGGTGTCCAATTCCTTTTCACACCTGAAAATTTCTTGGTTTTCCTAAGTTAGTCACAGACTCAGAGAGACAATTAGGCAGGTGGAAGGAGAGACAAGGGAGGTAGGATGGAGAGACAATGGAGGTAGAAGGGAGAGACAAGGGATGTAAGAGAGAGAGACAAGGCAGTTACATGTAGAAGAGAGAGACAAGGGAGGTAGGATGGAGAGACAAGGGATGTAAGAGAGAGAGACAAGGGAGTTACATGTAGAAGAGAGAGACAAGGGAGGTAGGATGGAGAGACAAGGGAGTTACATGTAGTAGGGCCATTCTATAATTAGGTGTGTGACATTCAGAAGCATATTTGGGAATGTTCTGTTGACCACACAGAAAAAATATGAACAGCAAGGATTAACTTTGTAATGTAATTGAAGCTATGAACCTGGACTAAACTATCATAGGTCAAAAGCTGACATTAATGTAAAAACTGTTGCTTAGCATGGGTTTCAATGATCCGTCACGTGTGTGACTCACAAAAAAAGTAAATTTCCACATGAAGTGGTTTGTTGAAAAAATCTGTGATTGTATCAGGATTATGAAAAGTTATTTAGAACAGGTGGTTTGCCCAAGGTTTCTTCTTTACAGGTTTCCAACTGTCTTTGAAAATATCTTTGGTTTGTATAATGTGAGGGGAGGAATGTGTCGTCACGTGTGTGACCCAAAAAAACGTCACGTGTGTGACCTCTGAACTACAGATAAAGATAGTAGATTTGATGAGGTGATAAGTGACTTAGAGCCTATTACCATCATCAAAGCAGCTTTTCTGGCAATACCCAACATAACATTCTACCCTGGCCTGTACGCAGGGGCACCCCCCCTCAAACATGTGCAATCAATAATAAATGTCAACAGTATATTGTCCTATTCGATGTATTCAATAATCATTCTGTATTGGGATGATAAACAAATTCATCTTTAAAAATGTTGGGAGTATCTCCAACGAAACATCAGCTCCACAGCAATAAAAAAATTATCCATAGAATAGCCTTGAGTTATACATGTCGCCTATCAAAGAAAAAGAGAAACAAATGGATAAATTCTCACGGACCTAAATCTGAAAAGGCGAAGTGACCCCATGAATTTATCACTACTGAAGATACTATTCCCTTCACCATGCTCGCTAAGAGTGTAAAATATTTTGTCAGGAGTTTGGGGCCATTTCCAGTGATTTCCAGCCTTAACCATTACGGATACTTCTATCTCCAACCCAACAACCTTTGTCAACTCCCTATTCACTCACTCACTCACCCAAGGGAATTGTTCATTGTCATGTAAATATCACATGTAATCACAGAAAAAAAATAATACAATATTGCATAAATGTAATTTTTATTCCAGAACTCAGATTTTTACTTTTAAACTAATTTCTCAATTTCTAATGTCCCTATAATTTATGAAGCTTAAAGTTTCAACATGACGTACATGGCAGTGTGACTAACGCCACAGGACCTCAAAAGTAGGGTTTGATGAGATTTAAGTGTGTACCTTGACCCAAGACTGCCTATCATAGGAGGCATGAGACATGTTTTTTTGCAATTTCGAGGTTTCTAGATCACCTAATTAGGTCAGAAATTGGAGTGAGTGAGTAGGTCACATTGACCTTGACCCAATTAGGACAGGTCACACTGACATTGACCTAATTAAGTGCATTTTTTGCCAATTCCGAGGTTTATAGGTCAAATTTTCATCAAAAGTATATCAGCTCAGAACTTGCTGGTAACAGTCCCCTAATGCATGTTCATGCCTAAAATCAAGGTTCTAAAACCAACGGTTCTCCTTATTTTGCCGGAGAAAGGATTTGGATGGACTGACTACTGGACAATTTGCAAATGAGATAGACCCTATACTTCGTAGGACAATTCAAGAATAGCTAGATGTGCACATATTAATCAAAGTTTAAGAAAGACAAATCTTAAATCCAAGCAGTGGAAAAAATCTGATGTTTCATGGAGACTGAACCCTGTCCCATTGCAGGCAAAACTGGAACAATGTTGTACTCTAGCATGAGTCAGAGCACTGGTGCCAACCTCCCCATAGCGCATGCTTCATGCGAAGGCCCCGAATCTGGTCCAAAAATCTGACTGGTGGCTGGGGTGTTATTAGACCCCCAGCGAGGAGGTTGCACTGGTGCAAGTGCAAAGCCAGGTCAAGACTTGCCCAGTGAAGAAGATACGACTTCAACATAGTGATGCAAATGAAAATTTTACAGCAATAGCTCAGGCAGGGCTTGTTTTTCCACGGGAATCCGGGAATCCGATTCCCGTCAGCACTCCCGCAAAATAATTTGCGGGAATCCAACAGATTCCCGTAAAATTTTATCAATCTGTATAGAAATGATAGCACTGGATTCCCGTGGATTCCTGTGGAGCTGGGTTGCGAGAATCTATTTGGATTCCCGTGAATTCTGACGAAAAACAAGGCCTGTCAGGCATGCCAGGAGAATTGCTGTCACACACGTGACGTCACACATGTGACGTCACGTGTGTGACTGTTCTTTCTGGTTCTTTTAATTACTTGCATTGGAAGATTTCATAGGTTTTTTTTAACATGTACCTTCTCTCCAACATGGTAATTTATAAACTTGAATATTTTCAATTTCTCTGATAAACTAATGTTTCTACACAAAGTAACATGCATTTTCGTCACGTGTGTGACATGCAGATCAAGCAGTTGAAATGACAAAAAATTTTACCAATAAAGATCTAAGCAAAAATCAATGATGCATGACAGGCACCTAATACTGCATAAACAATACATTGTGATTATATTTTAGTTCTCCAGAATTAAATCTGGCTGTTCAGAGAGGCCTTCTCAAACTTACATTCAAATTTGACCCAAAATATCAAATACCATAGGTCATAAACATTTGGCATGAAAATACCTTTGCTTGGTGCATATTTTGAAATCATTAGTTCTATTTTATCATCTGCTCTATCATTGATATAATGCAAGTTAAAAAGAGATTTGAATGTAAATTTCAAAATTTCTTGTTCTAGGCTCATAATTTATAGAATGGCCCAGAAGAGAGAGACAAGGGAGGTAGGATGGAGAGACAAGGGAGTTACATGTAGAAGAGAGAGACAAGGGAGGTAGAAGGGAGAGACAAGGGATGTAAGAGAGAGAGACAAGGGAGTTACATGTAGAAGAGAGAGACAAGGAAGGTAGAATTAGAAAGACAAGAGAGGTAGAAGAGAGAGACAAGAGAGGTGGAAGAGAGAGACAAGGGGGGTAGAAGGGAGAGGAAAGAGAGGTAGAAGGAAGAGACAAGGCAGGCAGAAGGGAGAGAAAAGGGAGGTGAAGGGGAGAGACAATGGAGGTAGAATGAAGAGAAAAGGGAGGTAGAAGGGCAGTAGAATGAAGATGAAAGGAAAGTAGGAGAGAGAGATATGGGAGGTACATGTACATGTAGAAAGGGGAGACAAGGAAGGTAGAAGGGGGAGACAAGGGAGGTAGAAGGGAGAGACATTAGGAGATAGAATGGAGAGAAAAGTGAGAGACAAGGGAGATAGGAGGGGGTGACAAGAGAGGCCGGGGTAGAAGGGGGAGACATGGGAGTTAGAAGAGGAAGACAATGGAGGTAGAAGGTGGAGACAAGGGAGAAACAAGAAATGTAGGAGAGAGAGACAAGCGAGGTAGAAGAGCGAGACAAGGGAGGTAGAAGCATGGCAGAAAGGAGGTAGATGGGGAGACAAGGGAGGTAGAAGAGAGAGACAGGAGAGGTAGAAGGGAGAGGCAAGGGATGTAGATGGAGGAAACCAGGGAGGTAGAAGAGAGAGAAGAGGGAGACGAGGAAGGTAGAATGGAGCTAGAGACAATGGGGGGGGGGATACCATGACGGTAACAATAATCTAGTTGCCAGTCATATGCATACGGTACGAGAATGGAACATACGGTTAAAGTCTAGCTGAAGGAACATTTCTCTTCTTTTTTTTCTCTTCTTTTTTTCTCTCTGTTTCTAAATTGATAATCTACATGTACTAGTAATCCACAAATGTACATGTATATAGCCTGCAGAAATAGGTTATCCAGGGTCCTCCTCTATAACAACTGGCGACCCTGAATACCCTCGGGCACCCAATAATTTTAACAACACTGTTGAAGGGCCATCCATACATGTATGATGTTGTATTGTAATTATGTACAATGATCTACATGTAGTGAGATTAATAGATCTGTGTGTCTATTGGTTGATATCGGCAGTCAGGGGTCCCACTTGTACAATTGATCAAAAATAAACGCTTGGCATAGATGCTGGTAAGGCCATTGTCACTTGATTGGTTGTTTAGCATGACCTTGATTTTTACATGTAAATACACATGCTAGATGCTACAATTATTTATTATTAATTATTAAATTGCCAACCAATTGTATATGAATATAAAGAAAATAAGTTAAAGTTTTACTCATGAAAATGTAAATCCCAGATTTTGAGGGCAAATAATTAAAATAGATGAGGGATTCCCTCATCTATTTCAATTATTTGCCATCAAAATATAGATGAGTGCTAGTCATGCTAAACAAGACACTGGTCTTATTGGCACAAACTAGCATCAAGCAAAGGCAGATAACTTAGCGATGTGGATCTCATTTGACCGGGCTTCAGATACCAACGTGGAGAACTTTTCTGAAACTAGTAGTTGAGACAAAAAATTAAAAAAATTAAAAAAAAGCAATGTAGATTGATTGATATTTCATCTGTGACTTTGTCAAAAGTTTTGGCCATAGCACCATTCCCCCAATCAATAAAATTTTTGCTGATAATCATTAACCTAGTACCTGAACTGTCCTTTGACATTGTTTGAGTTGATGGCATTCAGTGCTATATTGGTTATCATTTTGCAATGTACTACAAATGTACTAAAAGAAAAGTTAATATGACCTGCAATGGTCCATTCCACGTTACGTGTGTTACAATTTGCAGACTTTTTTGCCTGCACTGATTGACCCTTAAAAAAACCTGACTGTTAAGGAGTTACAACTATATTAGGAAAAGGATCCTTAGGGCACATACTACTGAAAAATGTTCTCAAAGAACGATCACGATTAATTCTACCTTGATTAGGGAGGGTTAATTATGCGTTACGTGTGTTACATCGGACAAAACGTGATTTATTCATATACGTGATTTAAACTCAAAATCGTCTGATTTGTACACCTGATTCAATCTAATGTGTAGTTATTTTTCAAGAAGAATAAACACTTTTCTATACCAACATGGTGTGGAGCCATAAAAATAACTATTGGAGGAGGTCGAAGTGAAAGTTTTGCGTTACGTGTGTTACAATATTTGTTACGTGTGTTACACTGTCTGAATTTACCAAAGCAAATTTAATCTAGAAGTCAAGTGACTAAATTTTTTTTACACATTGACAGAATAAGGTATAATTTACATGGCAAATCTTTCAAACCTTTCATATGATTTTGGGTTTAAAACACATATATGAGCAAATCTCATTTTGTCTGTTGTAACACACGTAACACACAATTAAACCTCCCCTATTTTTTTGATTGAATTAATTACTATCATTCTTTGAGAAAAAAATTCTTTAGTATGCGCCCTAAGGAACCTTGTCCTAATATAGTTGTAACAGCAATTTTTTTTTAGGGTGCACCATGCAAATTGTAACACACGTAACGTGACATGGGCCTCCTTAGCAGTACACAGTAGGTGTACTAGAAAATGCATCTAACCAGTAGTAGATCTCATGTGGTCATTGGTGGTTGGTGAAAAATGACTATTCCAATATTTTTTATGATTCAGAACCTAATATTTTGAATCTAATAATCATTTCACTAGAAATAAATCTTGTTGAAATAGACTCTCTGTCTTTAATCAAGGAGCATGTAACACATGTAACATTCCATGTAACTAAGGCTTGATTTGCGGGCCTGCTGATATCTAAAATTAGGCCAAATGTTGGGTGTAGCAGGTCATCTTCCATATTTTACCTCCCATTTTATATATGTTATGGGAAAACAGCAGGTCATCAGAAATTTTCTAAAGGCCTTGATGTAACACACGTAACGTTACGTGTGTTACGTACAATTAACTAATTAATTATCAAATACAAAGACAATGAAGCAATTAAATTTTATGTTTATCACAACAGCATAGTTAATGTACCTTTGCATATGAAAAAGTATTAAGCTCCTGTTATTTATGCCCTCTACTGTAAACTTTTATATGAATTTGTGTTACGTGTGTTACGCCACCTGCTAGACAGTAAATTCTAGTTGTTAACACCTTTAAAATTTTATTTCAACGGGAAACGGTCATTATTATTAAGAAGACAATGTGTTATCCAATGATATTTTGGAGTTTCACTTGAAAACCAACATAACTTAGCAAAAATGAGTCCATTAACTCTTTAGGTGTGTTTTGTCATAAGAAAATGAAAAAAAAAATAGTTGACTTCACCTGTAATTATCAGACAGGTGTGTACTAGAAAATGCAAACTACTGTCACAACAAGTAATCTGGATCTATTTGCTACAATAAAATCACAAATTTTGTCCAGATTAACATTATTAAAATTTGGCTTGTTTGGACCACTTCCTGTGGAATGGGCCAATACATAATTAAACAGAATGTGAATACAGGTAGTGTAATCACCCTCAGTGCATAAAATAAAGCAAGATAAACTCGCTTCATTAATTTAACCTAAATACTGCGATCCGAAACTGGTTCAGAGCACTGTCTGACTTCCTGCTACTTCAGTTAACCTTGTCATATCATGAATCTGATAAGACTTTTTTTATCACAAATTTTTTCATTCATCTTGTACAGGTAGAAATACATCAAGCATGCCCAGGTACTTAGATTATTAAAACCAATCAGCCATGCAAACACACTAATCTTCATGCTTGTCCCCAATGATAAAGCAACTGAAAATTTGAAATTCCTCGAGAGATATTCCACAGCATAAAACATCTAAAATTCATCATTGGGAGCTGCCTCCTAATCTATATCTATCAAAATATGACATTTTAATTAAAGTGAATAGAAAAAGAAACCATGAACTATAAAGAGAACATAAATTTGTGAAAGGATTTTGGAATTAATGTGTTCCTCAAATTTTAAGGTAATTAGACCACAATGAAGGGATACTGACAAACTGACTTGGTGAAACCAGGGGAATTTTGCTTGATGGTCATAGTTGGTCATGTTGCATCCTAATGTGGTGAAACCACATTTTTATTAGATACTCTGATTCAGTATTGTTCCAAGAGAGTATTGAGGCATTCTGAAGAAAGACTGACAGTATGACTTCTTAGCAAATATGTAATTTTTCTATTAAAATAATCCCCATAAATTAGACTAGGGTTAAATCTTCCTAGATCATGAAAGTCTGGGATCCTATAATTTTATTATTTATTTTGTATGTTGAGGGTCTATGCAACCTCTTGTCAAAATATAACAAGAGCCAAAATTGGCTTCAATATTTGTTTGCACAATTAACACATCATCTCCCCATAAATATCCTATAACACACAAAATTTCAACGTTTCTCTGATATTGAGGTCACAGAGACCTTGACTCGAATTTTGGTATGTGACACATTCACCCCTAATGTGTATACTGACACAAAAAATCAAGCTTTTTAATGATTTTACGATTAGGCAGTCACAGTGACTTTGACCTTTGACCTTGACCTCAATTCTGGTACAAGACAAATCGTCTCCCAATACTGTATCTTCTAACACAAATTTTTTTTATTTTTAACTATACTTTCTGGTTTTGGGGCCACAGTGATCTTGTCTTTTGAACTTGACCTCCATTTTGGAATGTGACACATCATCTCAACTCGGTACAAGACACATCATCTCCCCCTAATGTATCTACTGACACAAAAAAATGTGATTTTCAATGATGTTGGCATTACGGTGACCTTTGACCTTGGCCTACATTTTGGTATGGGACACATCTTCCCCCCCCCTAATGAATCCACTCACAAAAAAAATAGCAGTTTTTTAGGCCACAGTGACCTTTGGCCTCGACCTCAATTTTGGAATGCGACACATCATCACCTACATGTAATAAATCCACTCACAAAATAGTGCAACTGTGGAAAGAAAAATGTCATAGATACATGTATTGACTGAACATGAACGGTTCAATCATTTCCTGATTTTCAGGCCAGTGACCTTTGACTTCGACCTCAATCTTGGTATGTGGCCGAAACATTGTCTCCCCAAGGGTACTCACAAAACATTGGAACTAGAACCTGTTCCAGACGGATGGAGGGAAATCGCCATCACATAACATGTCCATCTCTTTACTCCACTGAGGAGTGAATTTAGAAGTATGGTCGAACTTGACATATTGATGTTAGTGCGACACATCCTGCTACATGTATGCACATATACTGAAGTTAACAGATAAGGAAATGGCTGTGACATCGATATGTGTTGTATAACATGTGTCATGTTAAAACAGGATTTAGATTTTAGAAATTCTAAGTATTCTTAGACTTGGTACCCACAACATGAGATGGTGTTAATGGTGATGACAGAGCTGTGTCCTGTTCAGGATCCATTCCTAACTCTGTAAGACTTTATTGCCTATTCTCTTGTAATGTGACACGTCCATTTAAATGCTATATTTTGGAACTATCAGATCATTCTGAGAAAAAGGTACACTGAATCCCTCTGACCCAAAAATATTAACACAGAACATATTGGATTTCCTATCACACATGTGTATAATATTATAAATTAAAGTCACAGTTGCCTGGCTTGTGGGATATTGAATGATATATATTTCAGGGCCAATTACTCTTGTTTTTAGCATGATCAGAGAAGAAATTGTTAAAAAAAATTCAACTTTTTTTTTTTTACTTTTGCCCAATTGGGTGCCCAAACCCCCAAATCCATGGCTGCATGAGAGAGGCTACATGTTGGCCTACAGGTATGAACTGTGAATGAATCTTGCAGTAGATCAATCAACATATGAGGAAAGAAATATAGAAGAAAACACAGCCAGACACATCAGTTCGAAAGGATTTAGAGTTTTTGACAATTTCACAGAGATGACAATAGTGTAGACTGAAAATAATTCTGTTATGTGCCTTCATCCCTGCCCGAGATACCTGAGAAACTGTACATGTATGAGGAAGTAAAATACGAAAAACAGGCCACAGAAGGGAGTCAATCCTGTTTGCCTTGGAACAGATCTGGGCGGAACGGAAATCCTCAGATTGGCTGTTCCAACAGGCAGGAATCTATCTACATGTATTTCCCTGTGCTCGGGACCAATTCCGTGTACATGGACCAGAAATCCTGGTGCTTGCTCCATCCACTCCTTGCGCTCGTGAAATATTCCACACCCGCGTACAAAGTTCCATGCACACGGACAAAGTTTCACCAATATACTTTGGGAAAGAACTGAGTCTAAGGAACTTTGTTCATGGCAGTAGAATACTTCACAAGTGCAAGGAATGGATAGGGCAAGCACTACATGTAGAATTTTTGAAATTTTAGACTTGATTTAACGCACTTTGGCGCTTCTGATAACTTTGAAAGGGACAGCATATCTCGCACTAAAACCGACTCATAAGAGCTAAAAAAAAATCCAATCGCCTTATCAGCGTTCTTCAATGAAATTTCCCCCATGTTGCTTCGAAAATCATTCGCCGATGATATTTGTCAAATATACCCACCCACCCAAGTGAAAAGTTACAGTGTGAGCACAACTTATGTATGAAATTTTGGAATTTCCGATGGTTGTCTACACATATCTGACCCATTTCAAGGCATGTCAGTTACAATTATTGGGGGGGGGGCAAAGTGGTCCTTGCTGCCCCCGTTTTCATATTGGGGGGCAGGCCCCCGCTGGCCACCTCGCGCCTGTGATTGAGAATCACGGAAAGTAGTGTCATCTATGAATCTTAGCTAGACTAGTCCGAGCTTCCTATGACCCGTCAGCCAAACAAGGAAAAATTTCTGACAACTTGTCCGGGTTCTCTTTCCGCAACAATCGCAAAATGGGAGTGACCACGGCATGACCTCATCCCAGTCAAACATTTTTTTACAAATATTCGGCCGTTCCACAAAACTTGACTAACATATTATTATTAATGAATAATTTCCCTTCATTGTCAGCCCAAATTCAACAACATGTGTCATATTCTTCACATGTTTTAGCGCTTTTAACTTTCTACCAGAAGTTCATTATGAAATTATCCATAGTGTGGCTGAAGGGTCATAGGAAGCTCGGACTAATGGCTGACGACATAATTAGTCAACTTGTTGTCATGGTGACAAATGATGTCGAACTTGCCCCTTCAATTGGCCTCTATTGATGTTTATCCCCAACCACAGGTGTTTGGCAAGTTAATTAGCTGGGGGGGTATCGTGAACAATAGATCGGTCCGATCTATTGTTGACGATACCTCCCAGCTAGTTAACTTGCCAAACACCTGTGTCCCTAGCTAAATAATATATAGCCCTCACGAGTATGAGGGCTACAGGTCGAAATTGGGCTATTGTGAAATAGTAACGAATATATCGCCGTCTGAATTTTCCAGTCGACAACTTCCACTTTATTTGCGCCATATTCAATCGCAAAACGGCCAGCACACATATACCGTGACGTCACCAACATGGCGCATAGAGTTGAAGTTTTCGACTGGAAAATTCAGACGGCGATATATGCGTCACTATTTCACATAGTGCGCAAGATTTTAAAATAGTGCGCAGGAGGGGATAGAGATTAGATGTACGGCAGTTTCAGAGGTGGGTGATTCGTAATAAAATTAGCTAAAACCTTCGCTGGAGGTGACTGAGGCCGACCTATAGCCCTCATACTCGTGAGGGCTATATATTATTTAGCTACTGTGTCCCCAACTTGCTATATGCAAAACAATTGCGGGGGAAGATTGCGGGGGCACTGGGTGCCGATGGACAGGGGCAAACAGGCCCGGGAAAATCTCTAAGGGAAAATGAGATTGGACTGGGATCGAGAAGATGAAATAATACATGTTTCAAAATTATGACAATTGGCAATGGTTTTGCCACAAAGGTAATGTGTGAGAGATATGGTTGTATAAACAATTAATTTGTTTTGGGATCGACTGTTGAACACCACTGTCAGTTTCACTGCATGCGCTCACCTGTCCTCCTTTCACGTGTTGAATCGTGAACATGACAAAACAGCCAGTCAACAAGCCAACAAACCACCAACTCCATAACAGACACGACCACGATCGGCCCATCTTGCTGTCCCTTTTTTATCCGCTTATCTAGCAGATCATTTGTAGAAGTCAAAAGCCATAATTTGTTCGATTAGAACATTGTGTTGTGCCATCAAAATATTTGTTGTTATTTTCTGAAGTTTCCGCATCGCCATCTGTCCAAATCATCACTTCCTGTTCAAGAGCGCATTCTTCAATGTTGGTCTTCGCGCAAACGTCCAATCAGCCCTGCCACCATAATCACGGCTGATAACCGAAACGCAGTCTCGATGCAAAATTCGATTTTCCCAACGAAAGCAGTTGGCCAAACACATAATTTGTGGGGAAGTCGGCATTTTCATGCTGGTGTGTTTTGAATCGGAAGTGACGTTTTGTCGAGGAGTAGTTGAAAAGGCGGGCAGTTTAGGGGTGGGCATGGGTGTGTGTGGGTGAATGGATCGTGCATGGTCTCGTCTTGAAGCTTCCATAGTGTAGACTACGATCGGGGTGGTTTCCACAGAAAGGGACGATATGGTGCGCATGCATAGTAGAGAAAGATTGTATTTGGGCAATAAATGGGCCATCTTTTTTTTTCAGTTAAGCCCTGGACGTACCACTGGGCATTTATTCCGTATCAGTGACCACGTATTTACATAGAAATGCCCTTACAGGTCCACGTGGTCATGGAGTAGACAGGGCGTGAGTAGTATATATAACGGATTTCAGCGCAGGTTTTCCAGGGAGGTAACTCTTGATGCCCTTTTTTCCAGGTTAAAGTATAGGGGGGCGCCACATCGCCTTTTACCTCTGTGGCGCCAGGGGGCGCCGGCGCCACCAGCTCAAGATCCAATCTAGCCCCAGAACTCACTTTAGGGTGCATTCCACACCTAAATGATGTGCGGTTAAAAATAGACATGGGTTCGGGTCTTCGGCCTTAAATATATGTGAAATCTTTAAGAAAACCCCTGTAAAAGTATATATTTTCCGAATGGGCACACTCATGCAATTATTCCAGGAGGCAAGTGAGCTATTGAAATTGAAAATGAAAGACGCGCAATCCTCCTTAAACCTTCTTCAACTTTTCTGAAAATCTCCTTAAAATAGATGAAAATGTGTCAAATTCTACCCGCAACCCAGAGAAAACGTATGAAATGATTTTCTTTTTATGTATGTTAAAGTGTTTCCCGTCCAAAGGACAATTTAAAATGGCGAAAAAAACAGGGGGTCGACCTACTCGTTTTTTGTAAAATTTCATCGCCATAAAGGAATCATCATTTTCGGTTCCCGAAAAAGTGAGAATTTTGGCCTGCCTGATATTCAATTCCAGAAACGATTAGCTCCGTAGTGGCGCGTAGTTGAGACCAACAAGCAAATGTTATATCCTCGTTTGAAGAAATGGTTACGTCCAGCAGGGTGATACTATAGATATCAGTCAGTAGAAAGGGAAGAAGAATTACCATGCTGTCAAAAACAGGCGACCTTCCTTATTATGAAATTACGGAGGGGCTATTTGTACGAAACCGTGGCCTTAGTGTGGAGCGCACCCTTAGCTGCGAAAACTGACCTCTGGTCTGGTGGATTTCTGGGAACAGAAACGGAAACGTCGCACCTGTTTGTTTACTTTCTTATTTATTCTACTTTTTATGTGTTTTGTACTCTGTCCCAAATGAGATGCTCAGTACAATAAAGAATCTTACCTTATTAATTTTCGGCGGAACCAATCTCGCATTCGTATATTTTCGTATTGGCCGAAATTAGCCCAGTTGCTGAGTTCTGGGAATAGATTGCTATTATTCAACTAAATATAGAAATAGTTTTGTATAATTTGAATGAATTATGTTCGTTTGGTTAAAATTAACTGAATTTCACAATAATATGCGCCTGGATCTCTCGATTATCAAAGGCACTATTCGGTAGCCGGCTCACTGCGTGATCGTCATGATACGCTCCCCACCGGTGGGAATTTGTGCGTTCTATGTGAGAGGCTCGTTCCGCCAATACGGAAATAGCCGAACGTGAGATTGCTCAAGGCCACGTGGAGGTCAAAAGTAGTTCCGGCAACCTTTAACCTTTGTATTCCTTCGCGGTCTGGTGGTGATGCCGTCACTTCCGCGGACAGAAAGTAGTCCCATGTCAACCAAGTGACTTCCAATGTTAGTGTATGCCTAAAAAGAGTACGGTATGGGAATAGACGTTTTGTCACCGGGGTGGGTCCCTAGTGGACCGAATCGGTCGAGCGAGGTGTCAAAGTGAAGCGCTCCTCGCATTCTCAAAGAGAGCCGTGTCTACCC